>JACXGM010040677.1:0-10257 GCA_016801145.1 Umbra pygmaea
ATATAATCTAACCACCAACAGCCAAGTAGCTCCTGCCTTCAGCTACGTACATAAACCTGCCGTTCTCTCTAGCTGGCACCGACCTGCTCTCCAGTGACCTTAGTCCCGTTTAAGGGTACTGTTATCGGTAAAAACATTTACTGTGTGTTTGATTTATGGTTTTGACGTTAGTTGTACCATTACAGATGATGTTGAGAACGAGCACCTTTGTTGTGACAGTTCGCCTCCAGAGGCATGTGTAGCTGGCTACAATAAGGACCAGCTAGCCTAGCCTGTTAGCTAGTAGGAAGCTACATTCCTAGACCCTGTTAGCTACGGTAGCTAAGTCCACCAAACCAACATGTTGTTCACCTCTAAGGAGACGTTACTGACTGACAGATCACAACGTTCATCCAACCGCCTGGTGACGAAGAAACAACTTGCCAGCTGTGTATGTTAAAGTAACGGGCGATTTACCTGAGACAGGTGTACTGGATGAACTACATGATAACACTAGCTTGAATTAGCTTGACAGTCAAAGACGTTGGGTACGAAATAAACTATTAACGTTGGCCGTTTAAGGGTCATTTGGAAACTTCTTGCGTCAACATTTACTGTTTTTGCACCTGTAACCTGGCTGACACCTGTCCAATGAGGATTTCGTTTTTCACCTGTTTACCCCTCCCAACTCGGATACCTATCATACATAAAAACTCCTGACTCACTGTCTTCACATTTAATAACTCGACTATTGCTACATTATTGACAGCTTCTTAAGCTACAAAGGTCACCAGGAGTTTAACCGGTGCAACACATCCTCCATCTTAACTCGCAACTGTGGTCCGGCCAAGGGGGTAATCAAGTAGCCTGGACCTGTGGACCACACAGACTCTAACCTTCCAACCGTTCTGCAGGAATAGACAATACTGGCCTGCCTTTCTCAGGTCTGTTGCCCTGCTCCGCCGCCAGTGCGCTCCGGACAGATGTGAGCAAGGCATAATGTGTACCCAGGGAAGCCCGTTGAAAAGTTATGATTACCTGTTGAAATTCCTGTTGGTTGGAGACAGCGACGTAGGGAAAGGAGAGATTTTGGACAGCCTGCAGGATGGGTCTGCAGAGTCCCCCTACGCGTACAGCAGCGGTGAGTGTGAATGATTAAGAGATCCACTTCTGGGTGTACATTTGGACACCTCATGTCCCCACCAACATAATAAAATATCAATGTGTTTTTTGGATGAGGGGTTAGGTTAAGGGAAAAACATAAACAATTGGACATAGCGTTACAGAAAAGGGTTTCGTTTAGGTTCAGGTGTTTAGGTTAGGTATTAGCGCAGTGTAATGTTTATGCACACAGGTAAAGTTGTTCTGGTTGGCTTTAGGGAACAGGAAAGCTCTATTTTTGTGTTGGGTTAGGTCTCAGGTCTACAGGGTTAAAACACTGTGTGTATTTCAGTGTCTGTATTGCCAGCAGCCATGAGTCTGTGTAGTGTACACACTGGCAGTCACAAAGACACTTTTATATACAACACATATTTACATAACACGTAGGTGGAAAGTCGGACACACATCTACGTTTATCTATTTTAAATATTACACCATGCAGGTTTTGAACATGGGCTAGTCAGCATTTCATTGTGGCCTGTGTCTAAACCCCTTATGGTCTCTGGATAAACATGCCAAACACTGGTGGGCTGTGCCAAGTTGGTTCCTGTAGGCTATGTTTCAGCTCAGTCACAGTTTAGAACCACATCATACTTCTCCCAAACACAGTCTTTGGCTTGAGCAACAGCAGACATGTGTCTGTGTTTATAATAAGTTTAAACAGAAGAGAAGCTTTTCAAACGGCACCTCTACACTGTCCTGGGTTTGAATGACCTCATGGGCCTACAACAAGCATTTAAATATTAGGAGAACAGACCTGGCAACACACTCAAATATACACACACAGTGAACATATCCCATGGGATTAGGAGATCAGACCTGGCAACACACTCAAATATACATACACAGTGAACATATCCCATGGGATTAGGAGATCAGACCTGGCAACACACTCAAATATACACACACAGTGAACATATCCCATGGGATTTTCGTTCTACAGCCACCATGATGACCTTAGATTGAGTAAGAACAACAGATGCTGTATATACCAGTTTGCCAGGTTGGGGGTGTGTGTGTGAGAAATAATCAGAAACATAATTGTTCCTGTAGCTACAGTCATGCTTCTCAATAGATTGCAGCAAAGAAATAATAATGAAATGCATGCCAACCAATGTGGGTGTTTGACATTTTCAACCTAGGCCATGATTATTCATTTTGCACTGTATGTTTTTGTCTTGTGAACTAGTAGACAATTGACTTTGTTCCTTTTCGTGTCTGACTTAGCTGATAGCTGCTACTGAGTAAGCTGTACTAGTGTAGTTACTGTTACTGAGTTGTGTTTTAGACCTCCTAGCTCTGTTAAATGTTGTGTGTTTGGCCCAACACTCAGGTGTTAAGTGTGTGTGTGTGTGTGTGTGTGTGTGTGTGGCACACTGGTAAATGTTGTGTGTTTGGCCCACCTAGCTATGTTAAATGCACTAACTGCATGGCTCTGAAAAATATCTAATGTAAATAATTTAATGTATTTTGTATTATAGGATAATTTTAATCATTTAGTACAGAGGTCCTCAAACCCTTCCATGGAGGGCCTAGTGTATGCAGGATTTTTTCTTTTACCTTGTACAAGCCTGATGGAGTATCTCACTAATTGGTTAGGATCTCCCCTCACCTGGCAGTCTAGGTCCCAATTTGGCTCTAATTGAAGGGAAAGACGAAAAACCAGCATACACTAGGCCCTCCATGGAAGATTTTGGCGACCCCTGATTTAGTAGATGCCTTTAGGAGTAATTAGGGTTAACTGCGTTGTCTCAGTTCACAGCAACTGACTTTCCATCGTTTTGGAGATTCAATCTAGCGAATGTCATGGTGACTGTTCAGGGCAAGAGAATAATAGAGAGGTGCCAGTGTTGTGATCTCCCTTTAAGCTACGGCACACTGTGTTCTCCATCACAGAGCAGGGCAGGGTTCTGAGACTTTCATGCAGCTACGTCACATTGTGTTCTCCATCAGAGAGCCAGGGTCTGGGTCTTTGAGCTACGTCCCACTGTGTTCTCCTTTAGAGAGCAGGGGTCTGAGTCTTTCATGGATCTACGTCACACTGTGTTCTCCATCAGAGAGGAACCCCTGAGACATGGATGTAAAACCACTGAAGTGTTAACAACTCACCCACTCAGACAGAGGAAGTGAACGGTTTAGCAGGAGACAATATATGGTAATGCACACAGAACATCTAACCTTTTCCAAATGGACTGAATACTGATATATTTACATCCATACGTACATACGTACATCCATACATACCTACAGCGCGTTTCCATATATATTAGGTGAAAATTTAAATTTTAGCTGTACACTGAAGGCAATTGAAAATCTGATTTGAAAGATTAATACGAGGCATGAGTACAAACTTTCACCTAGTATTTTTTTTTCAATACATAGCCTAACTTCCAGAGTTCATCCCCATGTTAGGCGACCCTAAGTATTGAGACAATTGAACTTAACGAAAATGTTAGAAGTAAAAAACATTTAGTCACAAGTGCCTGGCATGCACTAACTACAGTAGTGTTTTATTATCCGAAAACCGGGAATGAATGCAATATTCATAATTGTATTAATTGTAGCATGGTGTTCACCCGCCCATTATATTATTCTTACGATGAAAGAGTAGCTATATGCACAGCAGACTTCGTTTTGACTGTAAAATATACATGTAGCTGTTTTAGAGACAAGATAATCATTTAAACTACTGTCACTTCATAAACGCGTGTAAATTTAATTATTATAGAGACCATTGGAATTCGAACAGTAACTAAAAAAATTTTGGTTGTATGCTTTCACTGACAGAAAAGACAGAAAGCACAACTTTAGTATCCATTTTCCACTAGAAATTCAATTGTTTTAAACTTTAGAGACAACTTTCTTTATAAGCCAGTTTCTGCTGACAAGGAAGATGAATGTTGACCATGATTTTGGCTTGTGGGGCGTTCCTCCTGCCATGTTTTACAGTACACTCGCGTTTTTCCGGGGCATTTCTCCTACCGTATTCTATAGTAGCTACTGTAGATGGCACCCATATTGACATAAAAGCCCACCCAAATAGTACAGTAGGCTATATGAATCAAACAGCATTCCAGGTTGGAATTTAATGTATTCAGCAGTGTTGCACAGCACAGCTTTAAAAACATTGTCCATTCAAATACACCGGTATGGCGGTATATAAAAATGAATATCATGACAAAAATAAATACCGGTATTCGGTGTGAACCGGTATATACCGACCAGCACTAATTCATAGCTAGGTTTTATGTGTTTAATTTATTTTCAAATTCAGTCTTCATTATTTTATTTTTTTCATGTGTTTCTTGGATACGAATAAATATTTTTTTCTTCTGTACTTTCAATTTTAATAACACAAATTAGATCTCTTAATATGGTTTTCTTACTGGTGGTTTGACTTTAATTAAACTAGTCTAGTGATGTGTGTTAGCTACTCTAAGCCTAATATTGTAGTTTACATTATCTGTACTGGCCACCTATTGTTCATCACAGAATAATATTGCCTAATCTGAATTTTAAAGCAAAGCAAAAGTAAAGTTTCTGGTAAAATTATCAAAACCTTGAAGGAACATACCCTCACTGCTGAGAGGTGTCTTAGCATGCATTCTTGTTTTTCCCAAATTCCCTGCACCTGTCAGTTAACTACCTAACCAGCTAGCGATCGTTGCTTATTTTGCATGACTGTCCCACATGACCTGACGTAGGGCTGCACGATTATGGCCAAAATGATAATCACAATTTTATCAATATTGAGATTACGATTAATTATCACGATTATTTGTTGATTTTACCCAAAACAAATGTTAGGCTAATTATAACTGCTTTCACATCCATATTGTGCTACATTCCTGCTACTCTACAAATATGTGCATCAAAATAAAATGGTTCCTCTTATTCACCTAAATTCAGTGCATCTCCTTAAAAAATAAAAAAATTAAAAAATGGAAGAACGTATGTATATTTTGTTGTTTTATATTTGTAAAAGCATGTAAACCATGATGAATAAGGCATTTCAATGCATACTGTCAAGCCCCCAGGGCTCCTGTACCAGTGTGCAATGTTTGGGGGCCATAAAAACAAGTCAACATCAAAATGCTGCACCCATTTCTCACTATATTTCTATACGTTTTTGAAATCCCAGCTATTTTTCACTTCCAGAAATTGTTGGTGTTGTTTGTGCAGTATGTTGTCCTACATCATTGCAGAGTTGTTATTTTCTCATTTTTGCTTCCTACTTCCTGTCTGTAATTAAATGTGTTTAGTAAAAAACAACAGTCTAAAAATGAATTTGATCGTGGAAAGCCAGAATTATTATCGTAATTAAAATTCAATTAATTTCCAGCCCTAACGTGACACATGTTTGATTGTAGCCTATCCTGTATTTGAAAATAATTATTTTGTTTGAAACATTGAAATATATTTTATTTATTTGAGTTGGGTGTTTTGTCCTGTTTTATCGGTTTAACCCGAATTTCGGAAGCCGTATTTATAGCCTACATCAACTTCGGGGAATGGCATTGTGGTACCAAACGGGTGTTGGAATAACAGTCCAGTTAAGTGTCCATTCGCAATCAAAGCACAAGCATTGGTCCAATTACTTGTGTATTTAGCTAATATACGTATAGCAGCCAATAATAATGGGAACATTGTTACTCTGGATTCTTTAACAGCCATGCATGGTCTGTGTGCACCATGAAAACTGTGTGTGTGCGCTATGCTAGTCCATGAGATTAGCTACCTTATGTTCTCAGTCTGTCAGATTTCAGACGTGTGTGAGCTACTAACGTTAGCCAGATTTCAGACGTGTGTGAGCTACTAACGTTAGCCATTGGGTACTCTTTCAACTGTAGAGTGGTCACACGCGCACACACACATCTGTGTGAGAATATTTATTTCATGTTTCTCAGAATTGTTTTATTGACATCCATGGTGGTATTTTATCTCATCGGTCCAAAAAACTCTGTTTGATCACTGTAATGACTAATCTCTGTACATTTTATGAAATGCTAGGCTGACATTTCTGTGTTGGGTGCTGATCAGAGGTTTGCATCTTGCAGTATAGGAGCACACCATTAAAGGGTGTCATGGCTGTGGTCACTAATATCCAGGGCACACACAGGTATAGGAAGAGTTAAGATGTTAACCTCAGTCTACTGTTGTCAGTGATCATGCTGTTTAATGCTCCGTTTCTCCAGGCATCGATTACAAGACCACCACCATACTGCTGGATGGGAGGAGAGTGAAGCTAGAGCTCTGGTGAGTAGAGCCTACATTATGATACTCCTAGAGCTTTAATAAGGACATGTGAGCTTCAATAATGTTGAATCATCTGCCGCCCCCAACAGCTGGGAACCATTACACAACATTGGGGTGAGGGAGGTAATCATTCTGGTGTATTACACTAGGACAGTGTTGTAGCACTCTGGTGTATTACGCTAGGACAGTGTTGTAGCACTCTGGTGTATTACACTAGGACAGCGTTGTAGCACTCTGGTGTATTACACTAGGACAGTGTTGTAGCACTCTGGTGTATTAGACTAGGACAGTGTTGTAGCACTCTGGTGTATTACACTAGGACAGTGTTGTAGCACTCTGGTGTATTACACTAGGACAGCGTTGTAGCACTCTGGTATATTACACAGGACAGTGGTTTATCACATTTAGACAGTGGTGTATTTATCACTATATAATAGGGATGAGCATTTGAAATGATTTTACTATTTGAATAGTTTCCAAAATTATTTTTGAATATCCCGATAGTCAATATTTTTTTAATGCTGCTGTCGTTCCGTTATGTAATTAGCCTGATATGACACAAAGCATATAGTAAACATATGAACCAATAAACATTACGACAATAATTGTGTTCAAATGAAAGATACATTTATTGAACATACAGTAAAATTGCAGCGTCTTCAGACGGGTTCTTTAGCCGAGCGCAAAAATACTTAGCCTATTAACGACCTTGTCCATGACCAGCATTCAACGCATTTCTTTCCGCTAGATAGGACGCATTCTGTTATTGCTTTAGCACTGGAGCTAGCTAGCATGCGTGCCCCATAGGAAATGAATGGCACAGCCGACGCAAAGCATGTTTGCGAGTGCATTCATCTACACAGAGCCATATAACTTTGCCCCCCGGCCCACTGGCACTAGCTCGACCCTGCTTTCCCTCAGTGAGAGAGCTGCCTGATGAAGGAAACAGTCAAATAATTAGTAAAGCCTTTTAAAAACTTAGACAAATTATAGAATTTCATCATTGTTCCCCTTTAAGTGCATAAACTTAAGAGAAACTTTTTTTTAAATCAACCCTGTTAAAAACTTCTGTAATGTGATCATAGAATGTCCAGCTGCTTGAACTTTTGCACCAGGAGTGGCATAAAGTCACCCAACACCAGGAGTGGCATAAAGTCACCCAACATCATAGTGAAAGACTGGTGGAGAGCATTCCAAGAAGCATGAAAGCCAATTATTGATTTCTGAACTCTTTAGAAGTTAACGTTAGTATTGTGTAATATGAACTTATTTTCTTTGCCTTATTCAAGTTCTGACATCACTACATATTTATTATTATTTGGACCAGTTGTCATTTTCTGCAAATATATGCTCTAAATGACAATATTTATTTTAGAATTTGGGAGAAATATTGTCAGTAGCTTATGGAATAGAATAAAACAATTTATTTTACACAAACAAATACCTATCAATAGTAAAATCAGAGACACTTTTTTTGTTGTGGTCTCTTAACGTTTTTACAGAGCTGTATGTAACAGTGAATGGGCAAGATTAAGTCCTGGAAAGATTTTAAGACAACACAGGTTGTGGACATAAAATAATTTATGTAATCACTAAAAAGGAAACCCCCACCGGCTCAACATAAAAATTACAACCGGTTTTGCCAACACTCACTTTGTTGGAAGTGCATTTTTAACAGTAACATTAACAATGTATCTCCTGACATTTTAAGTTGAATACGTGTTTTTATAAATAAAAAAATAAAGACAGCCTTTCTTGACTTCACTTAACATAAATACTTGGTTTTATAAAAATAAAATAATGACAGTCTTTCTTGACTTTACATATTTAACTGTTAATACTGTAATGGAAACTTACTATTTATAATCTACATTGTGTATAAATGTAACTAATAAATTATTTTTAATGTTTTTTGTTCAAAATAATAGCGCTAGTTTTAATTCACTGCAATAATCATTGTTAATTCATTATAAAGCTAGTGAATTGTAACCAAATGCAATTTTACTGTGTACAAAGAAACATTAAGAGTATATGCTAGTAAAAAATAATTTAACATGGTCACTTTTTATTAATAAGAGAAATAAATACTTTGTACAAACAATTTGATTGAATATATTGTCAGTGTCTCATGTGAAAACATGATTACATTATAAAAACATTCACTAGAGTCTGTTTCATCTGACAGACCCCAAATTTTAGCAACACATTAACATGGACACACTACCTATCTTTGCAATGAATTAACAAAGATTATTATATTGAATTACTAGCGCTATTATTTTGAAAAGGAAAATCCGAGTTCGTGTTGCTGGCACAAGTGTTGCTAGGCAAACGGTTCTTGCCTAGCTAGCGCCAGCTCTGACTGTCCTAATGCTGAAAACGTGACTTGTCGCATACGTGACTTCACTCGCGGAGATGCAAGTAGAAAGCAGAAATATATATTTTTAACTAAGGAAAATGACTGTAACGCACAGTGACTTGGATAAGTAACTTTAATCTGATTACTGGTTTGGAAATAGTAAAGCATTAGATTACTTGTTACTGAAAAAAGGGGTCAGATTAGAGTAACGCTTTACTAAGTATCGGCATCACTTATTGTAAATGTTCCAATTACTTTATTCACCCACGCAGGCACATTAGATAAGTAATCATTAATAAAAGTATGTCTAATTTCATATCCAAAAATTAAGACTATTTACACCACAGATTTCACATCTATCCCCTCTTTCTCTAAACATTTCCTTCATGGCCTGCTATACAGTTGTGCTCAAAAGTTTGCTGGCACAAATTGTGAAATGTCAGCATTGATTTTGACAATATGATTCGAACTGCATAAAGTTGGGAAATGATATACAAAGATATCCAAAGCCTTGCAAATGCCAGTCAGTGCAGGATCTCTTAATACTAAGTCAAGGTCAGGTAGACCAAGAAAGATTTCATCCCTAACTGAAGAATTGTTCAGGATACAAAGAAAAACCCACAGGTAAGCTCAGGAGACATACAGGTTGACCTAGAAAAAGACAGTGTGGTTGTTTCAAGGAGCACAATACGACAGACACAAATTAGCTGCATGGTCGAATTGCCAGAATGAAACCACAAATAAGTCTGATTGAAATATACCCACCAACACCTTGACACGCCTCACAGCTTCTTGCACACTGTAATCTGGAGTGATGTGACCAAAAAGAGCTTAATGGTCAAAACCATAAGTGCTATGTTTGGAGAGGGGTCAACAAGGCCTATAGTGAAAAGAATACTATCCCCACTGTGAAGCATGGTGGAGGCTCACTGATGTTTTGGGAGTATGTGAGCTCTAAAGGCACAGGAATCCTTGTGAAAATTGATGGCAAAATGAATGCAGCATGTTATCGGAAAACAATCTTCATTCTTCGGCACGAAAGCTGGGAATGGGAAGCTCTCGGACTTTCCAGCACGACAGTGACCCTAAGCACAATAGTAAACCTTTAATCATAAACCTTTATTTATATAGCACCTTTCATACAAGGAATGCAGCTCAAAGTGCTTTACATCAATAAAAGATGAAGTTGATGCTCCAGTCATTACAGCAGAAAAAGTGGGCCGCTATATCACCTGTAAGAATTCAGGGCCTCATAGATAACTTTCACAAACGACTGCACGCTGTCATTGATGGTAAAGGGGGCTGTTGGAGCCATTTTAGTGGCAATCAGCAGATGACGTGGGGGGTGTAGGGAATGTATTTAAATGTGACCTAATTGGTTCAGCTGTGTTGCGCACAGCAAGGTCATACTTTTTTGACAGTGGTATAGTGTATGATGTGTGATTAGGTGTATGTTAGTTTTGGAATTGGCTTGACTGTACTGTTTGTTTTTTACCAAAAAG
>JACXGM010040678.1:0-10257 GCA_016801145.1 Umbra pygmaea
TCTTCCAAGTTACATCAACACATTACTGCCGCAGTGCCGCCAATTGTTTGGGGGTGGAATTGCATCTGTATACGTTGTGAAGAATTCTCCGGTTGCTCTTCTGGTCGACGATTGATGGAACGGGGGCCAATCAGGGGCCAATCAGATTTCAGCAGGGGCCGGGGCCCCTGTGGCCCCGCCTCTAGAACCGCCCCTGAGTGACAGTAGGCTGAAATGGACTGGCTGTTGCATCCGCAAAACTGCGCTCTGGCCCGCCCGTCAAATCGAGAGTGAGAGAGTTAATCTATATTTAGACAAGGAGAAACCCAGAGTGAATGACGAATGCGGGGAGCGAAACATACACGATACAGCGCTCGCGCACGCGCTCGATACCCCCCCCCCCCGCCGGCTGCGTTATCTAAAGTCCCAGGCCAAATTTTTGTCCCAGTCCATCCCTGGTAATTCCCCACAGTTCATTCATATCCAAGTCCACCCAGTTGAAAAGCTGACATGGATTCGGCCTGAAGATTCTGGCCACAGCCCACCTGTACTCAATGAGTCACAGGTCATTTCAATGTGTAAATACATTAATGAACAACAGTCATGAAGCACCACCACCACAGCCAGAAGAGGACTGGCCACCCTTCAGTCTTGTTCGTCTCCAGGTTTCTGCCTAGGTTCTTTTATGTCTAATTGAAGAGAGCACAAGACTTAATCTGTCAATTTGCTCTCCCCACAGACACTCAACATAAAGTCTTAAGTATGGGGGTCATAATTAGGTAAGATATGCTTGCTGCTTCAGTTCTGCCGAACAGCACAGCGTGCAATTTTCTCAAACAATTACTAGCATAAAGGGTGGCAACTAACTATTAAGCAGCCGCTTTAGGTTTGTGAAAATGCGTCTCGCTTTCCGTCGAGACTTCCGCAACAAGTTTAAAATAATCTCATCCTGCTGAAACACCCAAGATATTTTGTGTCTAATTCATTAAGTAACAAAACAGATTGAGAATGTATGATGGTGAGCAAAAGACTTCAACTGTTTCCAAATGAGGCCAGTTTATTTTGCAAGATAGACCCAAAATACACAGTGACCAAACATTTTATCTTCATAATGACATCATCTACTACAGCCCTCTGATTGGCTAATTCTTTAAACACATAGTAACATTGTCAGCCGCTCCTTGCTTAAACCATCAGTTTGTCCCTCATTCCCAAAAACTCTGAGTTCTTCCAAATCATTCCTGCTCCAAGCTATTGGCCTCCGTATTTAGGGGCATGATTCTAATTGGTCTTGAAGAATGTCTGAAAGGATATTGAAGATAGAATTCCAAAAATGTTCAAGTTTGGGACAAAGGGCAAACATATGGCTAAGATGACAGGGAGTTGCTCCACACTTGACACAGGTGTCATCAACCTCTGGGAATATTTTTGATAATCTAGATTGTGAAAAATGCAATCTCTGTACCACTTTAAACTGGATAAGACTTAGGCGAGCACATGACGAAGAGGTACGTATCCTCTTGATGGCTCTCCCCTAAAAATCATCTCTGAATTTTGCGCCCAGTTCAGTCTCCCATGCAGCTGAGATTTTAGAGCTAGTCTGCATATCAAATGACAAAATTCTTTGATATAGTTTTGAAATTAGAGATTTTAGATGTGGATTATGTCAAAATAACTCTTCCCATGGTTGCCTTGGGGGTAGGGAGGGAAAGGTAGCATATGATCTGATCTAATGTCACCGGAGCATGAATTTGCTCAGCCAGTGTGGATTCAATTGTGGGTATCTCCCAAGTTATCCAGAAATTCCACCATTAAATCAGAATTATCTGGGGACTCTGAAGTGTAAAGTGAGGAGTAATAGTTTTTAAAAACAGAGTTGATCTCCAAAGGGTCAATTGTAAGAGTTCCAGAGGGGCACTCGATTTGAGATATAGATCGCCCAGCTGCATGACGTTTTAACTGATGAGCCAAAAGGCGACTGGCTTTGTCACCGTACTCATAGTACGTGCCACAAGAATGTAGTAATAGCCGCTCAGCTGTGCCTGTGGATAAAAGCTCAAACTCTGCCTGAAGGTCCAGGCATTGTTTATAGAGTTCAGGAGAAGGAGACGTGATGTGATAAGTGAGAAATAATCTGCCCTCTGAGATAAGCTTTGAGTGTCTCCCATAGTAAGGAGTAAGATATTCCATCTGTTTTGTTCAAACTAAGGAAATCTTCAATAGAAGTAGAGATGAAGTCACAAAAGGCTGGATCAGAAAGAAGTAGAGAATTGAGTCTCCATGGGGGGCGGTTCTTACAATGAGAGGAAATGATTGTGTTTTACTCTTTGGAGTAGAGGGCCATCTACAAAAAAAATAATCTATGTGGGAATATGTATGGTGGACCTGGGAAAAAAATTAATATTCTCTGGATTGAGGGTTATGGAATCTCCAGAGATCAACACATCCATGCTGGGCCATAAAGTCAGAAAAATATTTTGACATGGCAGAGGGAACCCTAGTACGTGACCCAGACCGGTCCAGTGTAGGTTCAATGACACAATTTAAATCCCCACTGAATATCAATAAATGTGTATTTAAAGGTGCTATATGTAAAACGGATAGCCAGCGTTAAAAATGGGTACTGCAGTTCAAATTCAAAATACCTGAGTTGTATCCCTCCGCCCCCTCCTCCCCAGAATCGAAACTAACGTGACGAACAAGATCAGCGCAATCATGACAAGCGAACCGTGTTTTACTACGTCTATGGTCATGGAACCGTTTAGAAACATGCAGAGTTTTTTTTAGGTTGTGTAGAATCTCTATGATCTCGTTTGTTTGTTTGCTGCTTCCATGGCTGTAGCGCGCTGGGTTTGCAATTTTACAGGTATGCCTGGCAACCCGTTCATGCTGTCAAAATGGGCAGTTGATAACAACACACAGGCCAAAACATAAACATAAATTCCATCATGGAACATATTTTTCCAAAAGAAAAAATACTGACATTAGCATTGTTTTCAGAAAATATAGTATTTCAGCTTAACATGTTTCCTTAATATCTAACGAGGCATTGGCGTCATTTTTGGATTTATTACAGTACATGTATTACATATAGCACCTTTAAGGCTGGGATCTGCATCAATAAATTACAGTGAAAAAAGGGCTCTGCAGTTGTCCCCATGCTAATGATTCACCATCATATTAACATGCTAATGATTCACCATCATATTAACATGCTAATGATTCACCATCATATTAACATGCTAATGATTCACCATCATATTAACATGCTAATGATTCACCATCATGTTAACACGCTAATGATTCACCATCATATTAACATGCTAATGATTCACCATCATATTAACATGCTAATGATTCACCATCATATTAACATGCTAATGATTCACCATCATATTAACATGCTAATGATTCACCATCATATTAACACGCTAATGATTCACCATCATATTAACACGCTATTGATTCACCATCATATTAACATGCTAATGATTCACCATCCTATTAACATGCTAATGATTCACCATCATATTAAACAATAACTGTTTTAAACATATGCATCCACATACCCTGCTGTGGTGTTTGGCTACATAGCTTTATTTTTGTTTCAGTATGCTTATAGTGATCACTGTTCAACCGCTTATTAGATCACGGTTATAAGGTTCAACCGCTTATAGTGATCAAAAAGCTTGGGACGGAATTGTTCCTATACAAATGCTGTTCAAATAATTTGCAAGAAGTCAGCGTATAGTGATCATTTGGAGTATTTTGATAAACTTAAACATTAAAAAAAACGAATAAAAAGGTAATTTATCATGTTATTCTTTTTCATGTCCAAGAAGGACAGAGGATTGAGGCCGTGCATCGACTACAGGGGACTGAATGCGGTGACGGTGAAACGCCCCAGCCGTTTTTCAATAATTTTTCAATGACATATTCAGGGATCTGCTCAACAGAATAGTGCTGGTATACATTGGCAATATTGTCATCCTTTCCTCTACCTATCAACAGCATGTGAGGGACGTCAGAACTACACTTCAATGCTTGCGCAAGCACCAGTTGAGTGCAAAGGGAGAGAAATGCGCTTTCCATCTGACTTCAGTGAACTTTCTTGAGTACAACATCAGTCTCCAAGGTATCCATATGGAAAAGGGAAAAATGGATGCCGTACAGACATGGCCGGTACCTACAACCATCAAGGGCTTGCAGAGCTTCCTAGGCTTTGCAAACTTCCATCGGCGTTTCATTCGGTCTTACAGTAAAATGGCAGCACCTCTTACCTCCCTTCTAAAAGACTCCCCAAAAAGGTTAGTGTGGACACGTGAGGCCGAAACAACGTTTGTGAAGTTGAAATCTCTGTTCACTTCTGCTCCCATTCTCAAACATCCGGATCCCGCCTTGCCGTTTATCCTCGAGGTGAATGCATCTGATGTCGGCGTGGGAGCAGTGCTGTCACAACGCCATGGTAAGCACTCTGGAGGAGTGGAAACATTGGCTAGAGGGGGCGAGCCATCCCTTTCAGATACTCACAGACCATCGCAACTTGGAATATATCTGGTCAGTGTGACGGTTAAATGCTAGACAAGCCAGATGGGCAGAATTATTTACCCGCTTTCGGTTCACCATTACCTACAGGCCTGGGTCGAGAAACGGATAAGCCGACGCACTCTCCCGCCGTTACCAGCCCTGTGTGGATCACCAACACGGCCACCTAGTAGTGCCTTCCTCTATGATGATCGTCCCTGTGTTGTGGGATATCAACGAGGAGACCAGAGCGGCCACAAGAGAGGACCCATCTCCGTAGAGAACACGCCCTCTGGAAAGGTATTTGTACCAGCGGCTGTGCGTGACATATTGGTGACCTGAGCGCACACA
Organism: Umbra pygmaea; assembly: GCA_016801145.1. Lineage (NCBI taxonomy): Eukaryota > Metazoa > Chordata > Actinopteri > Esociformes > Umbridae > Umbra > Umbra pygmaea. Next base: position 4,855 of record JACXGM010040678.1, read on the forward strand.
ACTCTCTCCGCTGGATATTTAGGTACGACCAGGACACTGCACAGTTTACCACAAAAATACTGGTGGCCCTACATGCGGTCTGACGTTGTGAATAATCTAAAGGATTATTAGGAACACACGTCCAATTTCTCCTTAATGCAATGATCTACACAACCAATCACATGGCAGTTGCTTCAATACATTTAGGGGTGTGGTCCTGGTCAAGACAATCTCCTGAACTCCAAACTGAATGTCAGAATTTGAAAGAAAGGTCATTTAAGCCATTTTGAGTGTGGCATGGTTGTTGGTGCCAGACGGGCCGGTCTGAGTATTTCACAATCTGCTCAGTCACTGGGATTTTCAAACACAACCATTTCTAGGGTTTACACAGAATGGTGTGAAAATGGAAAAACATCCAGTATGTGGCAGTCCTGTGGGCGAAAATGCCTTGTTGATGCTTGAGGTCAGAGGAGAATGGGCCGACTGCTTCAAGCTGATAGAAGGGCAACTTTGACTGAAATAACCACTCATTACAACCGAGGTATGCAGCAAAGCATTTGTGAAGCCACAACACTCACAACCTTGAGGCGGATGGGCTACAAATGCAGAAGACCCAACCGAGACATTCAGATGGTACAGTCAGAATTTTGCCTAAACAGAATAAGAACATGGATCCATCATGCCTTGTTACCACTGTGCAGGCTGGTGGTGGTGGTGTAATGGTTTGGGGGATGTTTTCTTGGCAAACTTTAGGCCCCTTAGTGCCAATTGGGCATCGTTTAAATGCCTCGGCCTACCTGAGCATTGTTTCTGACCATGTCCATCCCTTCATGGTCACCATGTACCCATCCTCTGACGGCTACTTCCAGGAGGATAATGCACCATGTCACAAAGCTTGAATCATTTCAAATTGGTTTCTTGAACATGACAATGAGTTCACTGTACTAAAATGGCCTCCACAGTCACCAGATCTCAACCCAATAGATCATCTTTGGGATGTGGTGGAACGGGAGCTTCGTGCCCTGGATGTGCATCCCACAAATTTCCATTAACTGCAAGATGCTATCCTATCTGGGCCAACATTTCTAAAGAATGCTTTCAGCACCTTGTTGAATCAATGCCATGTAGAATTAAGGCAGTTCTGAAGGCTAAAGGGGGTCAAACACAGTATTAGTATGGTGTTCCTAATAACCATTTAGGTGAGTGTATGAATGCATACTTCACACTTAAAGAAATGATTAAAACAAACACCATATCATAATCTTATTGGTTATGTAATGGATTAAAATTAGACTAATGCAGGAAACTGCGCTCATTACGCGGACGATGGCACTGCGAGTGATATGTGTAAAACAGGGCACAGGGCAGCACCATGCACTCAGAATTAACAACAATATATATAATCAGTGATTGAGTCCAAACCTTTTTTTATTGTTCAATGCCACAAGAACGAGAGGAATTACATATTCACAATATCACATTGAAGCCAGACCTTCATGCCGTCAGTCTGAAGGTGTCACCCTTGCCGAGTAGATGGCAGGGGTGAACATGAAATCAGACATGGACTAATAACAGAAGCTTGCATATGTTCAGTTCCTATTATGTTAATTTATACTATATTGGGTTCCTTTTATTATCTTTATGTTTATTCTATTCAGTGCTAGGCATGGTGTTTGTGTTTCCTTTTCATATATATATTATGTTTTATTATTCCCTTTAGGGGATAGCCACACCTCTCCCTAGCCATGATTGCTGGGAAATAGAGTTTAGTGTAGGGACAGCTTGTCACAAGTTGGTGATGTGGTGGAGAGAGACTGGAGACCAGAGCAGGGAGGAGCATTCTTTATGTTTAATGAACAAGGTTGAAACAACTGAGCTGTTACTGTAGATCGATCTCGTGCATTGGAACGGCACAACATCTATATAGTACATACAAGTGCTCTTAACGCGGCACTGACGCAACAGTAAAATATAGATGACGCCTGGTTCAAAAAACATAACCATATTGTACGACACATAACGAAGTGAAGGCTCAATCAAATATTTTCACTCACGATTCAACAACTATAGCACAGGACTCATGATGGTATAGCGTTACAACAGCTCTCTCTCCTCTGACAGGAGTGAACTCACACACAATAATCCGTGCCGACCATCCAGAATGCTGGGACTAAATAGGCATCTTGATTACACATTACGCACAGGTGTGGGTATTTACCGCATGCACCATTCATGCGCAATAAGCAACCAAGTGCCCATCACTCCCAGCGCCCAGAGGTCAGCGCCTAACAGAAACACATAGACTCTACAAAATACATTAAACCATAAATACATATATCCTGCCACGATACAAAAACATCTATAGAGTTTGTGACACAGCTGTATAGAGGAGATTGGTTTGATTACACATTTCGAACAGCCGTGTACAGCTGGTTAGGGTTAGGTTAGATTAGTGTATATATATGCAACCTCGACTAGGGAAAGGCATGGATTATTGACTACTGTCTTGAGGCAAGTGCTGGATTTTCACAAAGGTTGTTTCGGAACTCAGGAAGGACCTGAGTCCTCCTCTCTACACACACCACACAAAATCATGACAGAAGGTCTAGCTACACCAGACTAGGGGGGCTAATCCGGTGCTATTGAAAATTCTGAATGGGCTACAGCCCCCCCTAGCCCCGGTGTAGCGCCTTCACTGGTTGTGACGTGATTGGTGTTGCAACATTTAAAGATAAATTAGCTTTTAGTTAATGCATCTTGACTTGACTTGAGTGTTTTTGATTAAATAAATTAAAAATAACAGTTAGATAATTAGGAAATAACAAGATTTGTTAATAAAAAATAAATAAAAATGTATTTGTGGGTAGTGTAATGTTCCCCAGTTCCCCTTCCCTGCAAACTGCCACTTCCCTATTTTACATTGCTCAGAACTACAATTCCCATTCCCCAGTTCTTCTTCCTGTTGACTATAGCTTCCCTAGTCATGCCTGATCAGAACTACAATTCCCATAACCCGGACTCAATCATCCAAATTCTGAACACCTGCTCTCACCCACACTGTATTTAAGCCACACAAACACATTGCCTCTTCGCGAGGTATTGTAAGTATTGATTTCTTCCTACCAAGCATTCCAGTCCTGTATTGTTTATTCTGGACTGACCCTTGCATTGTTGATTAAAATTTGTGTTTTGTGATATTCCTCTGTACCTTCGCCGATATTCTTTGATTGTTATTCTGGCCTGACCCCTGCCTGGTTTTCTTCAGTATGATGTTCTTGATTATCCTTTGTACCTTCGCCTGATTCTTTACGGCTTTGGTTTTGGAAAAGACTGCCTGATTTTTGGATGCTGACCATTTGAGAATAAACCTTGTTGTTCTTTTATCTCTTTGGAGTACTTCATTACAGGTAGTATACCACTGCCTACAAGGCCCAACAGATGGCGCTCCTAGGCCCACTAGTGGGCCGCGTCCCCTTGGTTGAGAATCCCTGCACTAGTTAACCAAAGACCGAAATCGTGTATGTTTAGTTTAGAACCACACATCTCCCACACTCTAAAAAAGAAGACCTTGTGGAAAGTCATGGGGATCTTAAATATATTCCTACTCTCTTGTTCCTCTGTCACTCTCCTGTTTCTTCTGATCTCTTTTTATTGTAGTGGGCTCACTGACAAGTTTCTTTAGGTCATTGCACCGTTTCCTGGGATCTAAGTAGAATCATCATCTTACCGTAGTTAGCCTGAAACCTGACGCTGTTTCTTGGCTACTGTAGGTATTTCCTTTCCAAGCATCAGGGAGGGAATTCTCAACAAATGTGTGACGTATGGTTTAGTAACATAGGTGAAGTCCCATTGACCGAGCTGGCAATCAAACCTGAGCTATACGGTGACGTCTTATGAGATTGCAGAGCGTGTACAACCTCTAAACACAGGAGAACAAGAGAGAAAATACGAACCTAGACACTTCATATAAATAAACTAAGTCCCAAGCGGGCGCCTATTCACATTCTTTAGAACCTAGAGGTCTAAATTTAGCCTAAAATCGCGGAAGGCTTCTTTAAGAGACCACTGCAAATATTTCTTATTTAAATGTTGAATACATTTTGTCAGTATTGTATGAAATAAAAACACAAATATCCTTTTAACCAAACACATACAGTAGTAGTGTACTGGGGAGCATTGTGTTAATGGACACCTCGGCTTTATGACGTGAATTAATAACGTCTAGGGCTGTAACGATACACCAAACTCACGATTCGGTTCGTATCACGATTTTTGACCCACGGTTCGATACAAACCTCGATTCTTTTTTTGGGGGGGGGGTGAGTCAAAAATGATATTTTTAGTAAATAACATTTAAAAAACCTGTATAAACTGACCAAAGTACAATATTAACTATGCTAATTATTAACAATATACATAGTAAGTAAAATAAATGAACAGCCAAAGCTATAACACTTATGTTGTCTTTTTAACAAAATACTGTTGAAAGACAAACGGAACTAAACTCCATTATGGAGATGATTCGGGCATGTCGAAAATCCTTCTTCAATCAAGTTCTCTTACATTTAGTAAATTAAAAAAGTAAATTAAATGGCTTCTGTTTCACACTCGCGACCAGCAGTTCAAACTAATTAGAAGAAACTCCACAAAGCCTGGCTGTTCAGTCGGTAGAAAGAATTGTTCAAAAGTAATACATGGCTCCACTCCACACTGTATGCGCTGCGCTAATGAAACAGAATGATAACGTGGAGATTAACTGCTCAATGAGTGGGTCGTTCGTTGCTTTGATGTACTGAGAGATGCGCGATTTAATACTGATCACAAGAAATATGTTTCAGTAAACAAAGCTGCAAGGACACAAATAAAATATCATAAACAATACACACAAACAGACGAAGCTTATATGGTAACTAACGAATGAATTAGCTGCGTTGCTGTGAGGTAAATGCATGGAGCTGCCACAATCACCTGTTATTACTATAATCTGCCAGCAGTTGCTATTTAAATGTTTCTCAGAAATCGCGTTAATGGCTTCTTTCGACAAAATACAATTGAACAAAAATTGCATGAAGGTCGAATTTCTTTGAGACATTTTTTAGACTTTAAATTCTGGAAAACAAAAATAAGATTATTTAAGTATTTTTAATCATCTGCGGACACGTTATTCAACCAGCTCAACTTTTGCAGGTAGGCGTCACATGATTGGAAAGGCAGTTAGATGACACGTAATTGACCTTTCGCCGGCCCCTCCCCCAAAACTGCCATTGTCCAATCACGCATCATAGCAACCGTTACAATGTGAGCAGGTCCGACAAAAATTGACTCCAAGCAGGACGGTAAAGCGGTGCGCCAACATCATTTGTAAATCGGACATTAGATATCCCGAGAGATTGTCTGGAGGAGTTGTGTTCTTTCCCTTCCCAA
>JACXGM010040679.1:0-10256 GCA_016801145.1 Umbra pygmaea
ATAATAAATAAATAAATAACAACAGTCCTTATAATGATGCCTGATCAAGAGCGCTGTAGGCTCATTTCTTTTTATTTATTTATGTTACGTTACTTTTGATGTGTGATTTTTTTCAGCTAGCAGTGACTCTCGGGGGCCCTCTGCTGGCCACGGGGCCCTTTGCAATTGCAAAGGTCGCTTAGTGGCTGGGCCGGCTCTGCAAGAGCGCATATGAGGAAAAACACTCGGACAGTGTGTGAAATAATATTACAGTAAGGGAAAAGTGCCAAAGTTACTAGATTACCGTTAATAGTGTTCAAATATAGGCATCATTGTGACACTTCCCGCAGTTTTTTTCAGGTTGGAGCTGGAATTCTTGTATGTTAAGATGTCAGTTCGTTTTGGTGCACACAGCATGCATCATGATTGTGAACTATTCTTTTTGATGTCTTGGAGTGAAGACATGGACTGAACTTGAGGCCACGGGTGATCTGCCTCCGATAGCTCGCACACATCTTCCTCTGCTTTGGCCACCATCTTCCAACTAAACGGGCGCTTAATATAAGCGGGTGATTGATGCATAGCCACCTCTCGCGAAGCAGCCTCTCCAATGTTTCAACTAAACGCGCGCTAAATATAAGCGGGTGATTGATGCGTAGCCACCTCTCATGAAGCAGCCTCTCCAATGTTTCGCGAGACCTGCGAACAAGTCATATTAACTTACTATTACCATTTGACAGTAGCGGTGGAACGCCACCGAATGTAGTGAAGTAAAAGTATAGTTTTTTCACTAGAAATTTACTTGAGTAAAAGTACCCATCTGTAAATATACTCTAGAAAGTACAAGTTACCGAAAAAATGTACTCAAGTAAATGTAACGAAGTAAATGTAATTCGTTACTACCCACCTCTGCACCTAACACAAAAATGAAGCACACTTACTAACCAAACCAGAAACTAATATGCAGTGGAATAATGAATGATGTGGGACTGGTGTGTGTGGTTGACTGCCAGACCAAAGCAGTAGATGCAGTGAAATGTAGATGAGGAAGTGGGGACCCCTGGCACAACCCTTGCAACCATTGACCAGTCATTATCATTGGCATTCAAGTTAGACATGTGACTGTAAAAAACGACTTAACATGCATTAACAGAATAAATGTATTTATAGTTCAGTTATCTTCTGCACATCCAGAACAATGATCCAGCTAGTAACAGTATTTATCATATCATTCAAATAGCAGAGAAGTGAGTACAAAGTAGAATCACTATCATATCTCAGTTAGCCATTAAATTCCACATTTAAATCAGGTTTAGATGACCCAGGGCACAAATCAAGGCTAACTGTTCCTGTGTGTGAGTATGTTTTCAACAATGAAGATTGCATTCTCAGTTGTTTGTTCGAGATGGACCCATAAAATAGCAGGTAACATGGACAGAACAGTGACAAATTGCAACCTTTCAGTTTTTATCGTCGTGTAATTGATGTCTCTACCTTGTCATTGGAACTCAGTACTAATGTGGGTATTAGGACACAGCTTTAGACCTCAACCTGAACCTAAGATTTATTCAAACACACACACCACACTTCTTGAATTTATCATGTACAGTAAGCTTAGTCTACAATATGTACTAAAGAAAATAGTTGTAGCTTTTTCTGATTTGCCACAGCACTTTAATGTCTCCTAATTAACAAAATCTGCAGGACCTTTATTGGAGTTCAGTCCTGTCTAAGATCCTTTTCTGTCTCAACATTACAACTCATTATTAGTACTGAATTAATCATGTGTTCAGCTCAACACCATTAAACACTCATTTCAGGTGTAATTGCTTTGTAATCAATCTAGCAATCAGAGAAAAATAAGTCTGCCTTTTCTAACAATTTGAATGTGCCCTTTCACCAGCACTGCAGTCAGGAAGATGCACGCATGCTGGCATTTCTTCCTCTTTGGTAAAGATGTCAGAAAAGGTACATTTGAAACCAGCCAATTGACATTTATAATACAGATGTATGTTATTTACCAGGTGCAGTTGGGCTTACCGGTTATTGTGTTTTCTTTGTGAAAGAACATTTGTTTTTCATGAAAATACTCATTACTTCACAAAGTTCTATCAACAGTAGGTCTTTAGTGGTTACACAGCCATATAATCCATTCACGTAGCACATGCGCTAGCTCAACCCTGCTCTCCTAATGAGACAGGCAAATAATTGTTCCATGCTATTTAAGAACATAGACAAATTATAAATATTCATAATGTTTCCTCTGTAAGTGTTTTGCTCACAAACTGAAAGACAGAGGGTTCACCTTGAAGGTCGCAGGTTCAACCCAGGGTCCTGATGGACAGCAGTCTGATGCCGTAACCCACTTACTAGCCCGTAGACTTTATTGTATCCCATTAGTCCCTGAACCACAGTTTATCACTTAATTAATACTAGATATTTTTATATGTTTGTATTTGTAAAGAGTTGTGAAATGCCTTTAAATGTAGTAAATATCATGCAATACATATTAAAGTTTGATTTTTTTTACACATATATAATTGTTTTACACAATTATAAATTGTTTTGTGAAACATTGAGATCATAACATCAGTCCCTTTGTTTTGCACTGTAATAAATGTATGGTATGATGTTGGGCTGGATAGACTAAGCCCTGGCTTGTGTGTGTGTCTGAATGCATTGACTGAAGAAAAAAATGATGACTCATCCTTCGTGGACTTCTAAACACTGCTGATTCAATGATGTTCAATCATATATTGGCCTCCCATAGTACTGGGGAGTAAAATCAAAAGGAATATTTTTGCTGTATACTCATTGTATATATATTTTTGCTGTATAAGCATTGACCTGAGAGCACAAAGGATTGAACTGAGACTCTTTTATGTGTGAACAATCACTGCAACAACAAACACCTGATAGAAGAAATGCCTGTGAACAAAATATCCCAATACTTAGGCTTGCATAAAATGGGGGGATGGAATACTAAAAGTTCTGTTATTAGCAGTTGGTAAAAATGTAATATGTCTTGAATTTTAAGCAAAAATAACTTTTGATTTACTATCTCAATATTTGTGGAGGGCATTGAATCACTTCAAATACAATGGACTTGAAGTGATTCATGGTATAAATCAGAGATGGTGACTTGAGTCACAATTACTGTAAGTCTGGTAGATATGTACTCCTGACTGGAATCACTCTCATCGTCTTGAGACTTCAGACTTCACTTGAACTCGAGATGTACTCATTGACAATACAAGTAATTATAAAAAGCATACAGTATCCTGCCCGATTGGTCTTATAGTTGTCTGTCAGTAATGTGCAGCAGTACAAATTGCATTTGCATCAGATGTGCATTACAGGGGAAAGGGGAGTACTGGAGTGAGATGTGGATTACAGGGGAAAGGGGAGTACTGGAGTGAGATGTGAATTACAGGGGAAAGGGGAGTACTGGAGTGAGATGTGAATTACAGGGGAAAGGGGGGTACTGGAGTGAGCAGGAAGAGAGACAGTGTAAAATCACAATATCACAACAATCACGCCAACTCCACGTTTGATAAGTACTCTGGTTTTATCAAAGGTCCACTGGACCTATATAAACACTGCAAGTGTTAATTTAACACTGATGTTTTTGCTGTGTACTTCGCCCAGTTCCTCCACCAACTCAACCCACTTCTTCCAGTTACTCCACCCGCTCCACAGTTACTCCAGCCATTATATCCAGTTCCTCGACCCACTCCACCCGTTTACCTCACAGACTCCACGCTGTTACTTCATGCACTCCATGCAGTTACTCCGCCTACTCCACCCATTTACTCCACCCATTTACTCCACCCATTTACTCCACACACTCCACCCAGTAATTCCACATACTTCACCAACTCCAGCTAGTTACTCCACTCACTACAGACTTTTTAGCTTCGACATTACAAATACTTAAAATGCAGCAACATATCACATTATTCTTTAAATTGTTGCTTGAATCCCCAGTCAACTACACTTGTAAAGTTCAAATGTAGTTATTTTATCAATATTCAAACTGAAGGAGTGAACAAGTATTGGATCAAATACATCGACCTTCATCAGGCTTTTTAAAACACAACCGGAGATGTCAGTTTGCTGTTGTGTAGTCAAATGTGTGGGTGGCTAGTGCTATACTAGCCCACAGTAGAGTGGAACTAGCCTACTGTAACTCCCATCCTAGTGGGGGCTGGCGTACTGGACTGAGCATGGAATCCTTCATTGTATATTAGATTTCCTGTTTATGTTTAGTTCCATTTTTATGCTTCGAACGTCACCAATCACGTGGTGTTGTGACTTTGATACAAGCTTCGGCTCATTGTGCCGAATCACTGTGCTTTAAAAATTACATCGGAGCATCAGAGCTCCTGTTTCAATTTGCCCATCACTAGCATAATGTGTTAGCATGTATTGTTTAGGCGTTAGCTCTGCATTCAGATTTTACTTGCAGTGTCCATACCACTGTAAAGAGTACGAGTATAAATAGGTCTGGTAGTAACAGGGGTGTAGCACAAAATCCTGGGCCCTATGCATATGCTGTCCTGATGGGCCCCCATCCAGGTAAAATAAAATATATTCCATACTTTTTAAGGGCCCTCTCTCGCCTTGGGCCCTGGTAATCAGTATTGGTTTTACCCCCAGTCCGACACCCATGGGTAGTAAGCGCACCCTTTATGCTATGTACTATGCTATACGGGATCTCAACATGCATGGAATAAAGCCTGAACGTTTGCCACATACTTGTCTGTTCGAGTCTCCCTCTCTTCAAACACAGCCATAACCGTGACACCTACCCAAGTAACCAACACTTAAGAAATCTCAGCCCAGTGAAGTTGTACAGCTGTTCCCACATCAGCAGGTTTAGAAGTATTCATCATTATCAAAGTACTTGACAATTTCATTATATCCATATTTTTCTTGTAATTAGCAGTATATGCACAACAACAGCACTGAATAAAAAATGTGTCCATTAGGAGCTCAGAATTCAACAAAGGCAAAGTTGTTGTCACAATATCTGTCCATGATGCATAAAGGAGTGAGACAAACGCGAGGATAAGTCAAAACAATCAGTGTGTATACACAAAAACATTGTTTAAAGAAAATACTGCCTCAAGGGGCGACACTACTAAACACACTTATATACACACACGGAAGGACAATATATTAATCACCGACAGCATACAGATACTTGAACAGGACTTAAATACAGAACTAATGATGGAGTGAATGCACCTGGGATTAGTATTTAAAACAGAATATTGGATAATGGAAACATGTGATCTGATCAGCTGGATAACAGAGTGGGAACACAAGAGATAAACAATCCACACATAGAATCTAAATTGAACACAATACAGGGGAGCAACACAGACATAACATGTACAATCTTTTTAGGGGGATCGTTACAGTCGTAAGAAATGAGGGACAGAGCAAAATCAGCAGTAAATTATGACTTCCATTCATTAGTGGCTTTTTAGCTTATTCTGTGCCAAAATGGCAATATACCTGAATGTGGTATCCTAGCACTGTTGAAAGAAACATTATTTGTTTACAAATACATCATCTTGATTTTACCACTGCTAATGAGTTATTTGTTACTATAATATGACTCTTGGTCAGAGACTCGGGTAGCTTCACCCCTGTTATGTTACATTCCACCCTGTTAGTTGAACATTTTCATAGAATAATTTCAAATAGTTTCAAATGTTTTGTGTTTTTTTGTTCATTTGTAGAGATGGAGGGGATTACATGTAATTGTTTGCTAAATTCTGTTGTTATTTGCCTTTTTTTAAATTACAGACAATAAATTGTTTGTTCACACTAAACAAAACACAATGAACACACGTACAACATTTTTTGGTAAATATTTTTGTCAATAAACAAATGTAATAGAACAGAATAGAATTATTGTGATATATTTACATTTTTAACACTGTGTGATTGTTATTCATATGAAGTGCGTGAGCTTGGAAAATATGTCCCTTTTCTGGTTAAATGTTTAAAACATAAAAGGCTCTGGTTAACAAGATTGACCCATATGATTTATCATATCAGTCAGGCCCATGCAGGTACTCTTTCATGGGTTCCAAAAATCCTGGCTACCCTATCGCCTATAGCAACCTGTATTGTAGCATGTTTGTGAATTTGTTAAATGAAAATATATTCACACACTGGCTTTTTCTTCTTCCCATCTTCTAGTGAGAAGTTGAGCTGCACTAAGTGGTTCCTTGGCCCCCGCACACTACTTTTGACAAGAGCTCATAGTATGGAACAGGTAACCCATTGGGACTTACACATGGGGCTCAGTCGGGTAGTGTGTTGTGTTTTTGATGCAGAAAATGTTGTGCCAATACAAGGGCCTATTGCCAGCTATCAACTGAACACAGATGGTTAGCCTCAGTTCTCTCTCAGACCAAATTAGCATAGCTCACGTTTTAAGTCTGATGATAAAATATCATGCCAGCATGGTCACACACCAGCCTAGCAATAGACACATACACACACACAAAAATGAAAATGTGTACACATTACTAACATACAACCAGGACCGGTTCCTGGCACAGATGGACAACCGCACCCCTCTCTCTTTCTTGCATGTGGAGAGTACAACCCTACGGCTCCTCACTGTAGCAGGGAATGGGACAGCAAAGGAAAGCTTTCTGGAAAACCAAAATATTAAATTAAAAACAACACTCCCTTTCTAACGACCCGCGCTCATCGGTACCTGACTGGTGGTAGTTGGGGAGTTGGGTTAACTGTTAGCTACTAGGCTGGCATGTTTAAGACCATGGCTAGTTCAAGTCTATCACAGTCACAAACAATGATAGATCAGGGAATTTGTCATGTGTACAGGGGATAAGAGCGAAAGGAAGAGGGGAAGAAATCTCAAAACAGGTACGCTAGGCCTACTGTGTGTACTCTTAACCATTGGCTAATGTATGTATGGCTGAATATTAGAATTCTCTTACTATTGAGATGTGGTTGTTTCACCACCTGTTTTACCTTGCTTCTCTTAAATGTATACAGTTACTGTAAGTTGCTCATAAATGACAAAAATGTTAAATGTTTAGACTTGATAATAATCTAGCCGTGTTGTCTTAAAACTTGGCTATAAACCTATACTGTATGTCAGTAGCTAGATTAGAAGTAGCTGTAGCTGTATATGCTACTATACAGCGGGTGAAATAAGTATTGAACATGTCACCATTTTTCACAGTAAATATATTTCCAACATATTCCAACATATATCACCATCTGGATTGTGTTGTGGAAATACAGAGTCCGGAGGATGTGTAGAAAATGAAGCAGACTTAACTCATTAAAACAACAGCTTAAAGCAGAGTTATTTTAGAAAAAGCTGCCGACAATTAGATATCTTTCAATTTTATACAGAGAATGATGTCACAACAGAAACTTAATACTTATTCCTTATTGGTCCAATTTGTTAGCATCAGTAAAAAATCCCACCAGTCCTAGATTCAAAATAATGAGTACTAGTTAACCAGTCTTTAACCAGGCGTCAGCTTGTCTGATGTTTTCTATAAGTTGCCCCCAGCCCTGCTGGTGATCTGGGCCGAAGGCGGGCCAGATCACCACTGGGCCTTGAGAGGGCCCCAGAGCCTCAGTATCTTTATTGATTTTGTGATTTAGTTTGCTATATTAAAACTTCAAACTTTGCATCTGTTTCTGCCTTCCTTTCCTCAGCTCCACCATTACACTGTATGTGCTGTAATATGCTACTGCTATGCCATAGAACACTCTAACCTACATCTGTTCAGTAACTCTTCAGTTGGCCTATTAAAATACATGGAAGTGACATAATTAAACCCCAAAATATAAAATCTAGGGGCAACGTCACTCTCGAAAAGCAATGGGACTTCATAGCAAAGCATAGTCAACGTAAAGGCCAAGAAACATCTTTAAAGAGTGCATTGTTCCCATGAGCACTGTTGCCAATATTAATAAAAAGTATAAGCCACATGGGACTGTAGCCAACGTCCCTGGTAGTAACGGCCCAGAAATCTTTCATAGGCGAGGCCAGTGTTCGATTCAGCGACATGCAGACAGTTTAAATCTATGATCAATTATATTTTTATTGTTGTGATTTTTTTTTCGTGTTTGTATTTTATTTTAAGATTTTTGTATATGTTTTTATTGTTGGAATACATGGCTAAACTGTAAAATGGGAATGTGTCTCAATTGAATTTCATTGTGTTAATAAAGGGTGAAAGAATGGGTGGAAATTGGGGGGGCAGTGATTATTGCAGGTGGCCATGCCCCCCCGGCCGTCGCTTAGCCGCGCCCCTGGCGAGAGAACCACCATGTCAGCAAACCATTTGTTCAAAACATGTCCAAGCTGACGTTCAAGGTGCAACAGTTTCAAGTCGCGCCATCCGTCACTGTCTGAATGAAAAAGGGCACCATTGTAAAAGGCATACCAATACTTTCAGCCATGTCTGTGTAAACATGCAAGCATACATACAGGAATACACAAACATTAGTAAGGCTAGTAAAGATGTGATCTCACCTAGGCAAGGCAGCAATTTCCTGCTCTGTGTTCCAAACTGTAGGTGATACATAAAACCAGTGAATTGGAGGGACCATTCTGGAACACAACACATACTGTCGGAAGTCTGGAGGAGTCATGGCCTCCCGTAGTGTTCCATTATCGCCATGGTAACATGGTATGACTCCTGTCGGGGCTTAGTAAAACGTTATTGATTACCCTCTGCCTCCTGAAACAGTCTGAATGACTCCCTGTAGACCCACACATCTAACTGCCTTTTTCTACTCTCTCTTACACACACACACCCATGCACGCACGCATGCACCCACACACACACAAACACACCCGTGCAGGCACGGACGCACACACAAACACACACAGGCATTTTCACAAAAATACATTCACTCTCTCACACACACAAACCCACTGGAAAATAACAGGCTGGTAGTGGCAGCAAAGCTTTTAACAAATACAGTTAAAGATGCAGTCATGGATTTTAAGTTTTATACCTCCCATTTTAGCCTGGATTGGTAACATTCTAATAACATTTAAGTAACCTCTACGTAGAATCACTGTTATATCTCAGTTAGCCATGAAATTCCAAGATTAAGTCAGGTAGTTTTGATGACGTGGGCACAAGTCATGAAAAAGAGCACAAATACATGACAGAGTACACCATTTCAGGGATATGTTGTACAGCACTACATTTACAACTAGTGGCCAAAACAACAGCCTTCATCTCTTAGTGACATCCACAACTAAAATATTTAATGACCACTGTTATGTTACAATTGAAGAAGAGGGGGCAGTTGTTTTGGAATTTGAACTTTAATATTTAATATATTGTCTCCCTAGATTTTGCAAATTAGTAGTTATTTAAATGTTAGTTTACAGTCTGATTGCTGAGTACTGCATTGAGAATATTTCATACTGTACAGCCAACAAACTCTCCTGAACATTGGATTACAATTTCTAGACAGTTTATTTGAATACTCACAATTCCTCCAAGAGATCACTAGCACACCACAATCATCACAATCAACCACGCTAGGAGGAAGTGCCAGACGGCCGCATTGGGACAGTAAACAAAGGCGTGGAAAGCAAAGAGGTCTGCAGGCTAGGTTAAAACAAAAACAAGAGTAATCATTGGTTCAGCAGCTTCTCCAAGTTGGAAAGAACTAATGGCATTTAAAAAGGGATGAAGGTTGACTCTGATTTAACGCTTTTTCTTCAGGACTGGTAAAAGATTTTTACCTGTCCTTTTTTTCGTACCCAGTTGACTAGATACAACTAGGCCGGTTAGCATGATGCGGCCGGTTAGCATGATGCAGCCTGTATATTATTAATGTATAGTGTGTGATGGTTCAAACGTAAAATGAAAACAAATGGGTGACAAACTATTGTTAAATCTGGAGCTAGCTAGGTTACATAGGTCCCGGACGATTGATATTACCGTCTGTCAACCTCACTAGTTACGATGAAGCACTAACTATGCCGCTTATCAAAACATTTATCTGGCAAAATTAGGAAACAATAATGCAGCCTAAGTCACATTAAAAGTAACCTAAAGCTTTCAATGTTTGGTAAAGTTAACATTTCCTATGGGACAGGATAGACTGAAAGCACTGGCTGTTTATTGAGTGGGACTTCAATGACATGGTGATTTACCTGTTTGCATCCCAGAAAGGTTGTGAGCTTCTCTTCAGATAAGGTAGGCCTAAGCCCAGTGGTGTAAAGTAACTAAGTATTAATA
>JACXGM010040680.1:0-10255 GCA_016801145.1 Umbra pygmaea
TCTTTCCTCGCTGAAGGTGGCTTTCAGAGCTCCGGGGGCGTTCCTCATGCCGTTTGCTACAGTTATAGTATGCACCGAATAGCATAATAACTTGCATCCTTTGTTCGTTCCTGTACTTAAATGTGCGCATTTCCTTGAGGATTCCAATATTTTTTACCTATAATTTTACAAATATTAGGCTACATGAAAATAGCAATGAAAAAAACAATTTCGTATTTCGCCATTTGAACTCTACTGGATAATTGCTGAGGAAAATATTTTTTTTCAAAATCAAACGCGTGGCTTGGTCTTTGGAAATCGCTTTTCTTTCTTTTTAAAATAGCAATAAATAGTTTTACAGCTTTATAAACATGGTCTCTGAATGATGAAGCAGACTGTCATTATCATCCATATGAAATATATGCATAGGCCTGTAAAGCGTTGCGCAGCATAACGCTCTTAAATATGGAGGAAGTATCGGTTTGGAGTATCGGGCCTTTTTCACAAGTACAAGTATGAGTACTTATGACCAGTATCGGGCCCGATACCAAGTAGCCTACTGGTTTTGGTATCGGCCTTTTCAGCACCACCCTTTTTTTTCAGTTTATTGCCCGCGGCCGCGTTATGCATTTAGTTTATTTCTAAGCTTCTATTTACCGTCTTTGCGGTTGGTTTCTTTCACCGCTTCCACTTCTTCTTCTCCTTACTTGGCGGCCACGGCCATTGCAGCTGGCATCCAACTTAAAGGTGCATTGCTGCCATCTACAGAACTGGAGTATGAACCAGATTAGTGGGGGAAAAAAACAGGTGATGACTGCGTGTGTGGCGGGTGGTGGGCCGGCCCGCTGGCCGTCCTGGAGTACCGGCCGTTCTGGGATTCTCCAGATCACACAGATGGCCAGTCTGCCCCTGCACGTTTATAAATTAGGCCCCAGGTGTTCCTGCAATTTTCATCAAATATGAAACCAGAAAAACATTCACGAGATATGGGAGCTGAAGTCATTTATTTATAAACAATATTCACCAAAAAGAAAGCAAATGACTTAGTTCAATCAAAAAGCATTTCCCATTCTGTACAATTACCGAATAAAATACATAGAATAAAATACACAGGATTGGTAGGGAACCATGAAGTGACATCTCACATGTGAAATTTGGAAATTGAAGAGGGGGCAACCAGCTTCTCTTAGCCATTGACCTTAGGGACCAGTATTTATGGAATGGACATAGGGGAGGGTCATGTGTTCTAATTCTTTGTTGATGATGGGTCACCCAACATTTTTTTATTATGGGGGGAGGGTGTCATGATATGAGGCAAAACACAGGTCGTGGTCTATATTAAAGAGGGTTTTATTCGGCTAGTACAGAACAACATAAGTTGTGCGTTCAACTCTCATGGTTAGCAGACCCCCCCCGAACTACGGTAGCCTCTAATCGACAAAAGGCAATCTCACAACATCTCCCCTTTTTGGAAGTTAGCAATAACAACATCCCAAACATCTGCATTTTGCAATATTAATTAAGCCACATAAATTTCCTTAAACAATATAACAAAATAAATGCAACACTATGTTAACTTTATCAAATAGCAGCTTCCTTCTGTTTCCAATGTTAGCAAATAGTCTCAGAACGGTACAGGACGTCACAGGGGTAGACTACCCTCAGTCCTGTAAGGGGTTATTCTGCCCTTTTGAACATCATCAGTCTCGCAACCTAAGAGGCACCTTTATCTCACGGCCCCTGGAGGTTCTTCTCACAGGAGTAGATGGTGGAAGGGGAGGCCCTGGGGAAGGGCCTGCTGGCAGCTGGCTCACTGGTGATTCCGGCGGCACAGTTACATCTGTCAGTGGGGAACCATTGTCCTGCTGAGACGCTGTAGACTGAGCACATTGCTGTTCCGCAGGAGGGTCGGTCTCAGGAACAGTCTGGAGGTGGCGCCTGTTCCGACGGGTCACGTTTCCATTGGCCATTGGTAGGATCTCGGCTCCTTGGACTTACTGATGACCCTGGCAGGTGTTGTCCATCCCTTCTACCCATCGAGTTTCACTCTAACAGTTTGACCAGGGTGAAGTTCAGGGAGAGCGCGTGGCGAATGACTGCGGTTGTAGTAGAATCTGTATGAACTTTTCGCTGTAGCGTCCTTTATGTAGACTTGATCCGGGTTGAATGGACATGGCAGCAATGACTTTTCCAGGACCGGAACCGTAGTACGGATTTGTCTACCAGTCATGAGCTGTGCTGGACTTTCACCTGTTGCAGCTATCGGTGTAGAGCGATAACCCATAAGGGCCAAGCAGGGATCCGGCTGTTTGAGGATGTACTTGGCAGTCCGAACAGCCCTTGCTGCAGCTCTGTTCAACTGTGGATAATGTGGGCTGGAGGTAATGTGAGCGAAACCATACCTCTGTTTGAAATATTGGAACTCTGCTGATGTGAACTGTGTCCCGTTTTCACTGACCAGTTCTAGCGGGATGCCCCATCTCACGAAAATGTGCTTGAGCTTGTTAATAACCTGCTTGCTGGTAATGGTGGTGAGGAAAGCAATCTCAATGTCTCTCGAGAAGTAATCGACAGCAACAAGAGAAGTCTTACCCTCTAACTTGGAACAGGTCAACAGCAATCCTTTGCCATGGGCCAATGGGCAGGCGAGTGGTTACCAGTGGTTCACGTCTTTGTGTAGGTTTGTGCTCCCTGCAAAAGTTAAATAATTTAACTTTGTTTGTGATCTGTGCTCTGATGTTTGGCCACCAAACTGTCAACTTGGCTCGCTCCCGACACTTGGTGAGGCCCTGGTGACCTTCGTGCAGTTGGTCCAGGACCCCAGCTCTGAGTACTGCTGGAACTACTATGCGGTCATGTTATAGGACCAGACTGTCCAACTCTGATAAGTGACTTCTGGCTGCATAGTATCCTCACAGTGGATTACGCACTCCGCCATTTTGCGAGGCCACCCTTTTCTGATTAATGTGATTACTTTTTGAAGTTCAGCATCGCTTTGTGTGACTGCGAATTTCCTCAAGTTTGGGTGACTTGATTGGTTTGCTAGCCACCATAGTGTTCACATATGCCTTTACTTGCGTTTCTGTTTCAGGCACATAACTGTCTTTTTCATTGGATGTCTGTAGAGTGTATCTGCGACTACTAGCTGCTTACCGGGAACATGTTCAGCAGTGACGTTGAATTGCATGAGGCGCATAAGCAGTCTCTGGCATCGTAGTGGCGTTTTGTCCAGATCGTATGAGTTGATCAATGGCACCAGTGTCTTATGGTCAGTTTGTAAACGGACCCGGCCCATAACTTGGATATAGCGGGCGAAACTTTCACAAGCCCAAACAGATGCCAGGCACTCCTTTTCGATCTGCGAATACCTCTTCTCCGCATCAGTGAGTGTACGCGAGCAAAAGGCAACAGGCCGCAACTCTCCATCGTCTTGCAACAGGGCAGCACCAAGTCCATAACTGCTGGCATTGGCACTGACTACTGTTGGTTTGTTGGCGTCGTAATAACAAAGGACTGGTGCAGCCATGAGCATAGCTTTTGCTTTGTTAAATGCTTGCTCCTGAGGTTCTCCCCAAACCCACACAGTCTCTGTCTTGAGCAGGTTAGTGAGTGGATGCAAAACTGTAGACAGGCCTGGCAGGAATTTTCCAACACAGTTAACCAGTCCGAGCACCTGTCGCAGCTGCTCCACATTGGAGGAGCTGGATTTCCAAGCGATAGCCTTCTCTTTGCTCTCATCAGGCTTCACACCATCTGCGCTAATGATGTGTCCATAGAACTGCAGTTCAGTCTTTCCAAAGTGACACTTGGCCCTGTTGAGCATTAGACTGGACGCCTTAACCGTCCGCAACACTGCGTCGAGATGGAGGTCATGCTCCTCTTTTGTAGATCCGTAAACCAGGATATCATCCATCACAACGACAGTCCCTTCTAGGCCTTTGAGCAGATCGGTCATCAGCCGCTGGAAAATCTCAGGCGCTGATGTAATTACAAATGGCAGACGTTTGAAGCAAAACCGGCCCATTGGGGTAATGAAGGTTGTCAACCTTTGGTAGCTGGGGTCCAATGGAATTTGCCAGAACCCGCTAGAGGCATCCAGAGTGGAGAAAACTTTGGCTTCTGCAAGCTTAGGTGTTGTATCGTCTAGTGTGGGCAAAATGTAACGTTCGCGCTTCACTCCCTTGTTCAAGCGTTTCAAATCCACATACACTCTGATCTCATCCTTGTTGTGTTTTGGAATGGGCAACATTGGGGCACACCAGCCGTTGGCTCTGTAACTTCCTCAATGATCTCGAGACTCAGCATTCGCTTTAGCTCTTTCTCTACCTTTGGAAGAAGTGGAAATGGAACTCTGCGTGGCATGTTGACGCTGTATGGGACTGTTTCCTCAGTCCTGTACACTGTTGGCCTGGACTTGTTCAGTTTTGGTTTTTGACGTAGTTTGCTGAAAGTCGCTTCAGTCATAACGATGGTATCAGCACCTGTGTCGATTTTAAAACTGTGTTACGGACTGCCATTCACTAGTAACTCCACATCCCAGTCAGTATCCGGGTTTGACTCCTCAATGAAATTTGGCTTTGCCTTTGTGGTTGCTCTCTGGAATAGTTCTCCAATAAAAAATTAATCCTCGTCTGAATCCATAACGGCCTCTGCTCTGACTTCTTTTAGCATCTTGGATTTACACACCGCCTCAAAATGTCCACTTTTATTGCTCTTTCTGCACCTTTTATTACGGGCTGGACAGCTTTCTTTTTTTCATGCATCCTATTGCATCTCTGACAGTAGAGTTTGTTCTCACTGTATTTCTGTCCTTGTCCCTGCCGTGGTTTATCATAGCTCTTCATTGTGCTATTGTTCCTTGTGCTATTGTAAACTTCTGCATCACTAGATTAAACTAATACTCTGGATGTGGCATGGCCTCGGTTGCCGCCGGAAACACAAACGAGCCATAAATAGGTTCGGCATCTCTCCCCATCGAGTACAAGAGCAAGTTCACCTGCACTTCGCTGCTCTCTTTGTCAAGTTTCGATGCGACTTTAAACCGGGAGAATCTCTGCCGCCATGTAAGCCACTCAGCTGGCTGCGAGAAATCAAACGGCTCGGGGGGTCCAAACTTTGCCATCTTGCTCTTAATGTCGGCGTGAAACCCTTAATTCTGACACCATGTCATGAATGAGGGAAAACACGGGTCGTGGTCTATATTAAAGAGGGTTTTATTCGGCTCGTACAGAACAACATACGTTATGCGTTCAACTCTCGTGGTTAGCAAACCCCCCCGAACTACGGTAGCCTCTAATGGACAAAAGGCAATCTCACAACAGAGGGTCACCCAACTTTTGTATTCATGAAAACAGCAAAATTTCGAAGTGGCTTGTTTTATGCATAATTTTCCATGTAGGTCTCAGTCTCGGCTAGCAGATGGGTCTGACCCAACAAAAATCACACCACACCCCACCCAAATTTATGGTTGTCTGAGAAATTGAGTTTTGGATAATGTTCAGCTTCGGCAGCTTTACCAATATGCTAAAATGTACAATGACTGAGGAAGCCTAGTGACGAGTCCATTGCAACCAGTTCATGTGTTGAATATATAATTACCAGGCATGTGTACAGATAGATCCTCTTCCCCTCAGACTCAAAAGTGCCCTCTTGGCTGGTGTTATATTTTTAAATAATATTTTATACTTTAATAGTATAAGATTGTATACCAGTCACATTCTCTAAAATTTTGTCGTATATTTATTGGCCTTTATCCACCCCCTTTAAGAAATGGTTTGTTCCAACAATGATTCTCCCACTCATACTGTGAGTTGACTTAACTGTTACTGATCAGTAACTACTACTCATCAATGCTTGTGATATTAGATACAAGTTTCTGGCTAGCTGGCCTGTTTATATTGTTCAACTTTTAAATGAGTAGCAAGCAATCTACAATTTTGTGTACACATACAATATATTATTCACTGGACAGGAAAACGTCAGTTACCAGAGTAACTGTAACTGCAGTTACAATAACTCCGGTAACTGACGTTCTATATCGTGGAGCTCCGCCCCATAGGGGGAGCTCTAGCTCCTAGTGGTTAAGGGCGGAGTGCAGCGCCGTCAATGTCCCCCTGATGACTCCCTATAGAACCGAAGGTTCAAGAATAATACAAGGGAAGGGGCTGAAAGAAGAACACATAAAAGGGGAATCCAAACAGCCAAAGACAAATAAAACAAAATTACTTTGACCTGATGCAACTCACCAAGTTATAGGCAAGAATAACACACATACCGTAGAGCCCGAGAGGGATCCCCTCCCAGTCGACTCTAACCCTCCTCCGGGAACACCGAACGGAAAACGGTGTGTCCAAAGGTAGAGGAGGAAACATCCATTAAGTAAAATCTGATGAAGGGAGATGGTGAAGACCATGAAGCCGCCTCACAGTTCTCATTCACTCCCACACCACCGAGAATAGCAACTGAAGTTGCAACACCCCTCGTGGAGTGGGCTCTAACTCCTTCTGGGGGAGTCAGGCCAGAAGAAACGTAGGCCAGCTCAATAGCCTCACACAGCCAATGGGCCAATCGGCCCCTGGACAAGGCATTACCAGCCGTCGCTGAACCATAGCACACAAAGAGTTCCTGAGAAGATCTGACGTGTGCAGTCTTGGCCACGTACATACACAACGCGCATACTGGGCACAGGCAGTGTAAAGCCCTCTCCGTCTCACTCCGGAAGGGAGGGGGAGAGAAGGCGCTGAGTTCCAAAACTCTAGACCTGTATGTAGTTTTAATTACCTTGGGAAAAATGCTGGATTGGGCCTCAAGACAGCCTTGCTTAAATCTCCATTAATAATGTAGCAACTCGGATGAACCGAGAGCGCACATAAGTCACTCACTCTCTTAGCAGAAGATAATGTAAGGAGTAGTGCCGTCTTAATAGACAACAATCTTAAGGAAATCGACTCCAGAGGCTCAAAAGGCGGTTTTTGTAATGCGTTCAGAACCGCGGACAGCTCCCATTTAGGGAGGTTGGGTTTAATCGTGGGTCGCAAGCGACGCGCTCCTTTCAAGAAATGCGTGACTAACGGATGGGAAAAAACAGAAGTATTTCCCCAGCGCTCGTGACAGGCTGAAATAGCTGATGCATATACCTTCATAGTGCTAGTCGATTTACCCTCCTCTAGTAAGTGCTGTAGGAAACACAACACAGACGTAGTCCCGCAGGACTGAGGAGTAAGGTCACGCGAAAAACACCAGTTTTCAAAAAGTTGTAATTCCTTGTAGTAGAGGCCGCACATGCTCCTTGAATAGTGCGAATCCAATTCAATGGCAACCCATCGCGACTCAGCCTCTCCCGTTCAGGGGCCAGACCCAGAGGGGTTGCGATAGAACAGGCGGGGAAAAGAGAGTTCCCTGAGCCTGAGTCAGCGTGTCCTTGCGTTGGGGAATCTGCCACGGATGAGCGCAAAGCACCATCATCTCCGGGAACGAAGCAGCACCTAGTCTCTCCGGAGCGATCAAAATGACCTGTGCCTTCTCCTGCCGAATTCTCTGAATCACGTGCAGCAAGCGCCAGGGAGGAGGAAAAGCGTAAAGGAGGCCCTCATTTCCGGCACGCAAACGCATCCACTCCTATCTGAGGTTTGTCTGATGGTTTCAGAGAGAACCCCAGTGGACACTGGGCATTCTCTCTCTCGAGGCGAACAAGTCCACCCGAGCTCTGCCGAATCTGTGCCAAATCAATTCTACGAGCTCTGGATGAAGGGACCATTCGTCTATCCTTGGGCCTCCCCTTGACATGAGGTCCGCCCCCACATTCAGTTTCCCTGGGATGTATGAGGCCACCAGCGATCGAAGATGGGTCGACACCCATTCCCATAACTCGACCGCCAGATTGTGCATAGAGGGGGATTTCACCCCCCCTTGTCGGTTTATGTACGCTATCGTCGTGCGGTTGTCCGACCACACACGTACATCCTGGTCGGCGATTAAGGCGTGAAGTGACGTAGAACTAACAGAACCGCCCTGATCTCTAGACGGTTTATGTGTTCTGAGTTAGAGGGCCAAAGCCCCCCTATCGCTCTGCCCAGGCACGTACCTCCCCACCCCAGTAGGAAAGTGTCCGTGTACACCGCCAAATGAGATGTGATCCTGCCCAGAGGGGACCCTAATCTCAGCCTGGCTGTGTCTCACCAGAATGACAGGTCCCTGCCCAGTGACGCGGGGATTGAGAGACGATAATGACGGTTTCGAACCGGGTCTAGCCCCAGTTTCGTAAACCAACGTTGCATCCTGCGCATGTGCAGTAGACCCAATGACACTGAGCGGCCGACATCAGACCCAGCAGTGTCATGATGAGTCTCATATATACTTGTTTGTGAGGTTTGCACCTGCCCAGTTCCCGGATGAGAGACTGAGCCCTGTCTTGGGATAGACAGGCACGCAGCCAAAGGGCTGGTATGCGGCAATCCCAGAGTCTGCGTAGGCCCGTGAAGGCAACCTAAAGAGCTAGGGTAGGTGTAGCCAAATAGGTACGCACCAGACTCCGATGGGGAATAAGGACGTGCAGGTGGCTCAGACACATGGCGCGAGTGAGAAAACACATTGGGGCGTGACGACGCTGCTTCCTCCGACGGATCCCTAGATCCCTTATAAATGACGGAAACTCGACATGAGCTCCACGTCATTTTATTGGGAACACCAGGTTTCTGTGGGGAAGGATAAACGTGAGGAGCGAGGGGACGCTCGACAGCAGTTGATCCTACCCCGACAAGTAAGGGGCTAACACACACACGGCGAGAGAGACTTATCTGTGATAGGTACCAAGGGAGCACCACGAACAACCTTACCGACCGACAGGTCATATCGAAGGGAGAGGTTATCACAGTGAGAAGGAGAGGCTCCCTTAAACCCATGTAGAACAGTGTCCGAAGTAAACTGGTTACATGAGGGAGCACCGAGATGCTGCTGTAGCCCTCCTGGGAGAGAACGAGCAGGATCAGAGCTAGCTAAAGCATGGGGTTGAGGTTGTCTAGCCATACCTTGAGAAACGGAGTAGATGAGGGCTGCCGTAACGTAACAAGGAGAAGGAGGCAGAGGAGACGAAGGATAAATTTCAACATGTTTATTGAACTCCGTCTCCACCCAGAACGGGGTTGGAGAGGTCTGGGTTAGGGAACCCCTCCCCAAAATGTCAATGCTTCCGTCTCTTGTTCATCGGTAGCATAGAAGTATTCCAGGGCGCCTGGCAATGACGTGGTTGTGCGCCAGGGCACTGAGGTTGAGGTGTAGGCAAAGGCTGAGCGGGCTCGTGCACAGAGGGTGTGGGCGTGTCCCGATGACGAGATGTCCTCTCACTGAGTTTAGCAGAGGACCTGTGGCGTTTCTCCTGCTGAGACCTGGGGGGCAGCTCCTTTAGAGGAAGCAGAGGGTCTAGCCTTGCGATGGAGAGAAAAGGATATTTGGAGCAATTTCCTTTCCTCTTCTTCTCTCGCCACTCTCGCCGTACCCTCCGCCACGGATTTACCAAAGAGGGACCCATGGTCAATGGGTGCGTTTAGCAGAGGGAGCTTCTGGGGCTCCCTCAGTGCCGTCGCCGACAGCCAAAGGTGAAGGTGGGACACCACTGAAGTAGCCATAATGCGGCCGGAACATATAGTGACAGCTTGGGCCATCTGTAAGATGGCGGCTGAAGCTTTCCCGACCTCCTGCATCTCAATTGGAGTGAACGAGGCCAGGTTCTTTGGAGGAAGACGGTTGGACACAGAAACCGTGGGTCTCACCTATTCAGGTTTTAATTCTCCTCTACAAATAGGAAGGGGAGGAGGACTGGCCTCTATTTTTAAGAACAATTTTATTTGCACCTTACTTAAAGGAGTGTTCCACAGTAAATCAGTTTCATAGTATACCATTTACAAACGTTACCATAGATGATTTATGTCATATACACATCTGTTCTTTTTCAATATATCAGAGAAAAGCTGATAGTATATTTCAGTTCCTTTCGCATCCACTGGGGTGCGTCTGTATCCGTCTAAAATTGAGTTACCACAACTCCCAGAATTCCAAGCGAATTTAGTGCCTGTCCCCGCCTGAACACACCGACACAGAACATGGGCAATTCAACAGCACACCTCTGTAGAGCTTGACGCTAGAAAGTTATACATATTTGTTTTTGAAATTGTAGTCTAATTTCTATTCATCATGCCCGTTTGGTGTTCTGTACCTGGTTGCAGAAATTACAAGCAAGCCCAAAAAGAAGGAGTAATCTTTCACACTTTACAATAGGCTA
>JACXGM010040681.1:0-10255 GCA_016801145.1 Umbra pygmaea
CTACCGGGCAAGCCAGCATGGGCGGTTCATTAACAGTGCCGCCGTTCTCTTTTAGCCCCCTGGGCCAGACTACACTACACCATAGAACTTACTGAAGAGATGAGTCTTCAGCATAGACTTAAATGTTGAGACTGAGTCTGCATCTCTCACATGGGTTGGCAGATCATTCCACAGAATTGGAGCTCTATATGAGAAAGCCACCAGCTGTTTGTTTACAAGAAGGTAGAAGTTAATTGCCAACATTAGAAGAAGAAAAAAAAAAAAGATAAAGACTTGCACGGGTGTAAAAGGACAACCTCAGGGGAAGACAGGATTTGTTATGTTACGGTTGAGAAAGTGTTGGATAGTGTGCGGAGAGCAGTGTTGGAGTTAATTAATAAGGTGTGGAGGGATGGGATTGTGCCAACTGGGTGGAAAGGAGCGGTGGTGTTGCCCTTTTTAAAGCCTGGCAAGGACCCTACAAAGGCGGCTAGTTATAGGCCTATAGCATTGACCTCGAATTTGGGGAAATTAATGGAGAAGATGGTGGTCAGTAGGGTGGTGTATTTTTTGGAGCAAAGGGGGTTGGTGAGTGCAGCACAGAGTGGGTTCAGGAGGGGTAGGTCAACAGCTGATGCACTAGTCACGGTGAGCACAGAGATAGCAAATACGTTAACAATGAAGGAGGTGATGTGTGTGGCGTATTTTGATGTGGAGAAAGCGTATGATACAATGTGGAGGGAAGGTTTATTGATTAAGTTGAGTGCTTTGGGTGTAGGTGGTAGACTGTATAATTGGGTGGTGAGTTTTTTGTTTGGGAGGGTGTTCCGGGTGAAAATGGGGACATACCTGTCCAGGGAGTTTAGGGTTGTCAATGGGACGCCAAAGGGGAGTGTGATTAGCCCGGTGTTATATGAGGTAATGATTGATGATATGTTTGGGGCACTGGGCCACGGGCTGGGGGTTGCACTGTATGCAGATGATAGTGCATTGTGGAAAAGGGGGAGGAATGTAGCGTGGGTGATGAGGAAGATGCAGGAGGCAGTCACAGTGGTGGAGGAGTGGTCATTGATGTGGGGGTGCAGGTTGTCGGTGGCCAAGTCATGTTTTATGGTTTATTCTAGGAGGAAGGTCACGGATGTTAGTTTGGGTCTGTATGGGCACGACTTGCTGCGGGTGTCTGAGTTCAAGTACCTGGGTGAGTGGTTTGATGAGAAGATGACGTGGAGGGTTCATGTGAAGTATGTCAGTGTGAGGTGTAGGAGGGCGTTGAATCTCATGCGGGCGGTGGTGGATCATGATTGGGGAGCACAGAGCCACACTTTGTTGTGTATGTATCAGGCATTGATTAGGTCACTTTTAGATTATGGGTGTTTTGTGTATGGGTCTGCTGCTAAGTCAGTCCTGAAGGCCCTGGATGTGGTCCAAGCTGCGGCATTGAGGTTGTGTTTGGGGGCCTTTAGGACCTCACCGGTGGAGGGTTTGCAGGTGGAGGCGGGGGAGATGCCGTTGGGTATGCGGCGGGAAAAACTGGCACTGGCTTACTGGGCACGATTGAAGGGTAGTGTGGAGGGACATCCGGCAGTGGTGGCTGTGGGTGGGTGCTGGGAGCGTGTAGTAGGTAAGATAGAGGTGTTTGGGTGGGTGATTGGGAAGTTGTTGGAGGAGTATGGGTTACATGAGTTGGAGGTGGGCCCTACGGTGGCTTGGGGGTGTGTGCCACATTGGTTGTTTCCGGTTCCGTGGGTTGATTTGAGGCTGTTTTAGGGTAGGAAGGAGTTTGATGAGGGTAGTATGGGTAGGTGTGTGGAGAGGTATGTAGTGCAGGGTTTTTATAAGTTTGTGCAGCTGTTCACGGATGGGTCTATGGATCCGTCCACTGGGCGGGTAGGTGTGGGGGTGTATGTGCCTGAATGTTATGTGCAGGTGGTACAGAGGGTCACAGACCAGGTGTCAGTGTACACAGCGGAGATGGTGGCGGTGATTCTTGGGTTGAGGTGGGTGGAGGAGGTGAGGCCTTTGAGAGTGGTGGTGTGTTCAGACTCGGCAGCGGTTTTGGGGAGCATCCGGTCTGGTAGGACTGATAGGGGTGATGTGTTGGTGGAACTGATGGTGTTGTTATTGGGGTTAGAAAGGATGGGCGTGGAGGTTGGGTTTTGTTGGGTGCCGGCTCATGTAGGGGTGGAGGGTACTGAAGTGGCGGATAGGCTGGCTAAGAGTGCGTGTGGAAAAGATAGGGTGAGTGTGGAGGTGCCGTTGGGCAGGGGTGAAATTAAAGCGTTGATACGCAGCAGGGAACTCGACCGGTGGCAGGGAAAGTGGGATGGTAGCAGGAAGGGGAGAGGGTATTATGAGGTGCAGCTGACAGTACGGGTAGAGGTAGCGACTATGGGGTGTAGGAGAGAAGAGGTGCTGTTGTGTAGGTTGAGGTTAGGGCACACAGGGTTGAACTCATCTCTAAAGGTGGTGGGTAGGCATGAGACGGGTCTGTGCGATGGGTGTGTAGTGGAGGAAACAGTGGAACATGTGCTATTGTATTGTGGGAAGTATGACGATGAGAGGGAAATGTTGTATGTGAAGGTTATGGGGGAGGGTAGGAAGTGGGAAATGGGGGGACTGCTGGGGGTTGGGAAGGGGTGTGGGGTGGTGTCGAGGGCTTTTTTAAAATTTATAAGGGTGACTGGTTTAGATAGGAGAATTTGACTTGGGGCGGGCCGTGACCGGCCTCACACTCCGCTACAGTAGGTGGCGGTCTATGCACCACTAAGTCGGTTGCGATCTGCCAGATTCCATTGAAGAAGAAGAAAAAGAAGAAAAAAAGATATTCGAAGCAACACCAAGGCACACTACTGTGTTTTTTGTTATTCGGATATTTGGGTAACTTCGTTCTTTTTTTGCTATGGAGGGGTGAGTTATTTCTGCCATTCATTAGACATTAGCTAGCTTCAAATCTAGTATATGTTAGCTAATGAAGCTTGTTAACTAGCCTACCGTATGTCTATGTTAGCAAGCTAGCCTAGTCATACTAAATATGTCGTATAGCAATGACTGTCTGTCTGCCCACTTATAGACAATGACAGTACATAAAAGCTTGTATTGCAGTTTTTACTGATAACAAGGTGCGTCACCAGACATAAAAAAACAACATGTTCAGAAAGATGGCCCGGGGCTGAGGGGATAGATGGTGTGTAATTACATTAGCTGTAATTATGTGGGCTATTACATTATTTGTTATAACAGCGCAAAACGGAAGTCGAACCCCAAGATCAGGTATTTTTCACTGTGGTCAACCTAGCCGAAACTTAGTCTTGGGTCAAACTAGCCTACACTTGAAATACAAATATACGCCCCTGTTAATAGAAAAAGTTTTTAATAGGACAAGGAGCACTGGAAAATATGCAATTTAACCAGGCATTTAACATTAAGTTATCATACTAGCCCGGGTCTAGTTTGTAACATCACTCAGGTAACGTAGTTACCAGTTAGCAATGTTAGCTGGACTGAACCTGATATTGTAGCTAGCGATCTAATTGTTTGTTGAATTGTTGATATTTTTCAGTGAGCAAATGGACATTTCAGTGGAATTCATTGGATATATATCGGAATCACTCGACGCACTGAGCATAAGACTCAATCAAGCCAACCAGGATGTGGACACAGATCATTTTTATTATCGTTTGGAGAGTATAATTCATGTCATTTCCAGATTTGCCTTAACACACAGGTTGCAAAAAGAAGAAGAGATTTTCAACAAGTTAAATACAGCGTTGCTGGAATTGGATGCTCGGAGTGAATTTCACTGGCCTACTCAAGCCTTGAACAATTATGTGTTTGTGACAAAACAGCAACTTGAATATTTGCTTGAACTGCAGCTCACCGTTAAAGATATTTCAAAGATTTTTGGTTTGAGCGTCAGAACGATCAGAAGAAGAATGACTGAGTATGGACTTTCTGTAAGGCAGACATACACAGACATCAGTGACGAGGATCTGAAGAAGATGGTTTCAGACTTTACTGCAACTTGCCCAAACACTGGATATGGTGTTGTCACTGGACATCTGATATCCATGGGGATAAGGTTATTATGATATGTCAACGTATAGGTCAAATACAATACAATAAGGAACCAAGTTCACAGTTTGTGTTGTTAATGTAATATGATTTCTCAACAAGGGTCCAGCAACGCCGTGTTCGTGAAGCACTCCGATCTGTTGATCCAGTTGGGACAGTATTGCGTGGACTTCAGTTGAATGTAATTCCTAGGCGTCCATACTCCGTTCCAGGCCCATTGTTCTTGTGGCACATTGATGGCAACCATAAACTTGTACGGTAAGAC
Organism: Umbra pygmaea; assembly: GCA_016801145.1. Classification (NCBI taxonomy): domain Eukaryota; kingdom Metazoa; phylum Chordata; class Actinopteri; order Esociformes; family Umbridae; genus Umbra; species Umbra pygmaea. The sequence goes on from JACXGM010040681.1 coordinate 4,316, forward strand.
ATTCATACTACAGTTTTTGCATACGTACGATAATAATGAATTAGTCTTATTGGGCAAGTGAAATAGGGATTTTGGCAGATCTGAGGAAAGTATACTTAAACTATTAAAATATTAAATAAAATTCTGCCATTTATCTAAGAATTTTGAGTATGATCCCCTCACGGTATACTTAATCTTCTCGAGGTGTAAAGAAGAGACAACATCACTTCAGTACATGCACTCCAAAATAAAAAACTGACGGAGCACACAATGAAATTTAGGAGCGCATTGAAAAATGTTAAAGTAACACAGAATTTATACTTTTGCTTTTTCCCAGTGTTTTTTCCCACATCAAGTCTCTCACTTTGACTGCACTGCGTTGTCACAGAAAATGACTGCAGTTGGCGCATGACTCATTGCGGAATGTGGGAGTTGTAGTTTTTTTAACAATTAGAAGCGGGGGGGAATGCATTATGGTAGGTTGTCATTTTTACTTGCACATTGTGCTCGTAAATCATTTTTCCTTGTCTCACATGTCTATTTTTAGTAACAAATTCTTGTGAAATGGGGGCACTGTAGAACCCTGCACTTTGCCAATGAGAGCCTAAGGGGGCTGACAATATTTCCACTGGAGCAATATTCTGCATCGGGCTAATAATGAGGTAGAAGCAATTATTTAAGAATTTTTGTAGCTTAATGAAAGAGAGTCCCCTAGGATTCTAAACACTGCAATCAGAGGGCATGGAGTCAAATATATTTTAAGGACCTCGAACAGGATATGAAATATGTAACTCAAGTAGTTACTCAGTTTAGGGCACATAAAGTGTGATAGAGTTCACAAGGGGAGGAATGGCATCTGTCACACACATCGTTCACTGTTCATACACATCATTCTATACGGTCTCAACTGAATAAGTCCAAGACGAGCGCAAGAACTCCGTTGTAAGTTGAAGACCCATTTCTCGCTCCCAGGCAGATTTTGATTTGTTGGTGTAGATTTTATCAAAGGACATAATCAATAACTCTTCTAATGGCTGGGTAGAGGTTAGGGAAGGAAAACATACAAATTCAGAGTAAACAAAATGTCTCATCTGCAAATTGATGAGTGTAACGAGAGGGAATTGTTGAGAGAGTGGAACACAGTAAGTGTAAGCACACCACTAAATTTGCATCTCTGCAGTATGGACCTACTAACCATTTGTACCTTTTCACCCCAGATGAAAGTAACAGCCAGATTAGTTGGTTTGAATAAAAACATAGGTAAAAACACAGGAATACTGTGAAAAAGATAGATGAATTTAGGCAAAAGATTCAATTTTACAGCATTGATCTTCCCAATAAGAGACAGAGGTAAGTTACCCCACCTCTTAAAATCAGCCTGCATCTGACTGAGAAGGGAGGGGTGGAATTACCTGAGAAGACAGCTGGGAGTGAGGGAGTCACATTCACTACAACGTACTTGAAGCCAGAGTGATTGAGATGAAAAGGCAAGTCTATTTGCTGAAGCTGTAATGCAGCTGGATTTATTGGGAAACACTTGCTCTTTTGCAGATTTAGCTTATAACCAGAGAAAGAGCAAACATTTTCAAGAGTAGAGGATAGCTGGTAAGGACGTTGTGGGGTTATACAAGTTTATTAGCAAGTCATCAGCATATAATGAGAGTCTTCTGTTCATGTTCATACTACTGTAACATGACAATTTAATTTATTTGTTGTGACTATCAGTTTGACTCATTTGTTTTATAAGTCTTATAACAGCATTCTTTATATTTTTTTACATTTTTAATTTCAGATGGAGAATAGTCATTCATGGAGGAATTGATGGGTTTAGCCGCAAGATAGTTTTCCTCAGAGCTTCCAACAACAACATGGCATCAACAGTCCTCGATTGTTTTCTGGAGGCAGTCCAGAATCATGGTTTGCCAAGATGCGTCCGCAGTGACAAAGGAGGTGAAAACGTGGAGGTGGCCAGGTACATGCTGGAGAATCGGGGGCCAGGTAATACATTTATTTTATAGGGTGTATGGGAATGAATACATAAGTGTATGCATTTTGTATCAATTTATGTATCTATTTCAAATAGTGTTTACATGCATTTTTTCTTTTTCAGAACACAGAAGCTTCATTACTGGAAGAAGTGTTCACAATCAGAGAATTGAAAGGTGATTGGAGTTTGTGAAGTTCAAATTGTATAAGGTAGGGAAGTAAAAAAATGAATTAGCTTTGTTACAAGTTTTTTATGCGTTACTGAGTTTTATTTGACTTTGTAAACTTTTGGCCTATTGAAACTTTATATGATGAAATATGTTTCAGCTTTTTGAACAATAAGTTTATTTACATCACTGTTTATTGTTTAGTTATTTAGAATGTCTGCAAATTGAAACTTGTGTATATTAATATCTAGTTTTGTTGTGCTACGCACTTCTAATCCCAATAGGTTATGGCGTGATCTTTGGTGTGTTGTAGTTAATAACTACTATGCAGCCTTCAGACACCTCGAGGAAAATGGAATGTTGGATCCTGATGAAGACCTACATCTCATCTGCCTGCATTACGTGATGCTTCCGAGGATCAACTGGCACCTTCAGCTGTTTAACCAAACCTGGGACAATCATCCTCTGTCCTCTGAGGGTAACCGCACACCTCAACAGCTGTGGGTTGCAGGACAGCTGTTAAATGCATCTCAGACTCCAGAGCAGGTTTGATAGCTCAATAAAAAATGTCCTTAATAAAAAACATTAGATAATTATGCAATACTTTCAGGCTGTAAAAACCCAGATAACATTTCATACAATGTTTAACAAACAACTGTACTATTCATTAAATGTACGTATTACTATATTTCCTCCAGATTGACAATGCTGATTGGGGCATCGACTGGGATGGACCTGTTGCTCCACCCGATGACGTGCAACAGATTAATGTCCCGGCTGCTCCAACCACCTTCAAACAGCGCATTGACACCTATCTAAGGGACAAGATTGACCCGTTCCTAAGCAGTGATGTTTTTGGAGTTGATATTTACACAGAGGCCCTAAGACTGTCACAAGAACTTTTGGCTATGAACACATGATATTTTGGATATCAATCAATCAAATTTATTTTATAAAGTACTTATTAAAACAGCAGTCATCACAAAGTGCTTTGACTGTTACCTGGCCTATAACCCCTAAGATCAAGCAACACAAGTGATGCAGAGTGGCTGGGAAAAACTCGCTAGTAGGTGGGACCTAGGAAGAAACATAGAGAGAGGCCACACTCAACGGGGTGGCCAGTCCTCTTCTTGCTAAATTTGAAGGTACACAGCCCATTGTATTAAGGTCACTTTGTTAATCAGCGCTCATTTATTGTTCAACAATTAAGATCGAAAATGGGTGGGCTGTGACCATAGTCTTTGTGTAGCATCAAAACAGTTTGGTGTTCTTGTGAAGGGAGAACGTAAATTTCTGGAGATGAAAGCTGGTGTCACCAGGTTTGAAACATGATCACCAACAGCAGTGACGTGGGCACCAGCACAGCGGGGTGGGCAAAGGACGGGGACAGGAAGAAGTCATCAGGCCACATGGTCTTGTTGCGTGGGCCAAGGGTTTGGGTCCTCCTAGGATGAACATGACATCAGAAACATTAGAGTGGGTGTACCTTGGGTCTAGTACCTTGTTACAGTTTTGACCTGAAAATTGATATATAATCTGCCTCTGGGGACTGAGAAAGGACAGAAAGACCCTAGTCCCCAGCACATAAACTATTGCACCATAACATCTGGGGCTGAGATGGGGGGACTGGAGACCTGGTCCTGCAAAAAGAAAACCTTGGGCAGGAGTAAACAGGCATGCTTCCGACCTACCCACATTGCCAAGACCAAACCACCAAAGGGACACCAGCAGACCGTAACCACCCTAAGAGGGCAGATATAGTCCCCACAGTGTACTCCCATCTCACAAGTGTGGGGTATCATGGGGCAACATGAGCAGGACAGTGACTCTGCCCCTGAGTGGCGTTGGAGCAAAATTTTATTCAAGGCTGTATGGGGTAAATTGTCTTAGAGGATGTTCTAATTTGTATGTCAGTAATTGCTACTGTATGCTATATCTAGTGTGCTCATGACGCCTTTATCAATCATTTTTTTATATTAAACAGAATAATATACAGTATAAAAAAAACTGAGTATACCCCTGTCCAATATCACTGACATGCAACATCTTTATGTGATATCAGTTTTGTTATATGCCTACTGCATATAGGGTACTTTTAAGATTGACATTCTTAGGGCCTATGGTCTTTCTTTACTCATGCACTCAACAATATTCTGCCGAACATCCATTGCTGTATTCATCACAACCATGTTGCCTTTAACATTTATTCATAGTGTAACATCATGATCACTATACTCTTCATATTCTATAAACAATTCCCTGTTTGGCCGGTGAAAAGACCGCTGCACACATCTCTTTGCAACATATTGGTAGAGGTCAATCGATGTTTGAAATTTATGACGAAAATGTGTAAGCTATTGAAGTCCTTCTCAGAAGCCTACATTCAACTGTTAAAGTGTAAGAATTGCTGTAGTCTACTGACTAAATACAAAATGTCAATATCAACATGTAGCCTATCTGTAATGAAACATATTTTAAACTATTTATAAATGTAGTTACAACAACATTCAAATACAATACAAACAGTTATGTTTATTTTTAAATTCAAAATTGAATTCAGTTCTAAAATACATATATTAGAGAAAAAAGCTTGTGTTTTTTACTTTAGCCTATTTTTCAAGGTCTAAAACACTGTTCACCTGCCGGTGGACCTCTTGGCCGGCAGTGGACCGCTGGTTAAACGATGAGCAAACCGCCTGGCGGACCACTAGCTCTGCCTCTGCTGGTCCGCATGTGTCCCGCAAGCTCCATGCTAGCTGGGTAGCCGAAAAGTAATCTACAAAATGTCTAGCGGCGATGTAGCGGGGTTACTGATTGTCTGTTATGCAGACGTAGCGACGTAGCGGCGTTTGTCTTTGTCTGTTATGCAGACGTAGCGACGTAGCGGCGTTTGTCTTTGTCTGTTATGCAGACGTAGCGACGTAGCAGCGTTTGTCTTTGTCTGTTATGCAGACGTAGCGACGTAGCGGCGTTAGTGTTTGTCAGTTATGCAGACGTAGCGACGTAGCGGCGTTAGTGTTTGTCAGTTATGCAGACGTAGCGACGTAGCGGCGACCTTGCTTTGCACACACGTCACACGTCATTTTGCAAAGGCAAATGTTTACATACGTGACGTCGCCTCTACGTCGCCGTCATCAAAGTTCCCACACGGGCAACGTCACTACGTCGCCGCTACGTCGCCGCCGTCGCCTCCATTGGGAACAATGATAAAAAAGGCAGCGACGAGGCGGCGTCTGTGTGCAGTGTTGGTCACGTTAGTTTGCTTCTCCTGCATGCGGGGACACTTGTCACCCGCCATAATAGTCTTCCCAAGAAACCAGACACTCGACGCGCAAGGCTGATGTGTGTCTAACAAGATCCCGGTGAAGTTCGACACTCAGTTATTTATTTATTTGCTCAAACTATTTCACAAAAGACAGTTTGAAAACCTGGGACAATTTAAAGCTAAATTTGCTAAACTGCTGTTGCTGAAAAGAGGTGCTGTTCCGACTGTACCGTCATCACAAACGCAAGCTGTAAGTAGAATTTGTCGCTAACAATTAGCAATCCTAACATATCTTGTACTGTATCTTACATGTACTCTAACATGTACTGTAGAATGTGTGATTGATTTTATTGACAATGGGGTTAATGTTAATTCATTTTCCTGGGTGTTTCATTCAAATAATCTGTGTTGTCATGTAAATCTACAATTCGCGATGCATGTTTGTCCAGATCTTTTACCGTTTATTTTGTCATTGTTATTTTAGCAAGATAGCTAACTGAGAGTTTTGTTTTGTTGCAAAGCTGTATTAGTTACCCACCTCGA
>JACXGM010040682.1:0-10255 GCA_016801145.1 Umbra pygmaea
AACAGCTGTATATCTAACACTGCTGACACCTCAGTCTCTCTCCAATGATGTCAACAGCTGTATATCTAACACTGCTGACACCTCAGTCTCTCTCCAATGATGTCAACAGCTCTATATCTCATTGTGCTAACTTCATCCCCTCAGAAATCTTTAGAATGGCCTTGTTTGTGAGGACGCAACAAGCAAATATAAACAGGAGCCCAGGCCACAAACATATTGGGAATGGATCATCATTTAAAATTCCTATCAAATTTAATCATTATATTTTACCATAAGATAATTTCTCCACATCAGCCACACAACATCACAGATCTATGAATATGCTTCAGTTTGTACACACGTTGTACTTTGTTAAATGACAAGCAAATTGAAATTGTGGAATGTCCACTTCCCGAATGCTGTGCATCACTGTGATACTTCTCAATGTTGAAACAACTTCTAGATCTGACTGGTTTACATTATGTCACTGTGTTTAAATACAAAATTAATGCAATTTTACATTGATTTTTACTAAAAGAAAGGTTTTAAGAGACTGGAGACTGAACTCTCTGTTTGTCTTTGTTTCACAGTGCACAGCTCGAACTGTCACTTCAGTGGGAGGTGCTTATCATCAGGAGAGGCTGAACAAGATCTAGACAAGGAAAAGATCATCTCTAAAACCAAACTCCTAAAGAAACATCCACACAGATACACTGGAGAGAAGCCGTATAGTTGTGATCAGTGTGGAAAGGGATTTGCTCTGTCAGGACACCTGGCTACACATAAGAGAATACACACAGGAGAGAAGCCTTACCCCTGCTTAGACTGTGGTTGCAGTTTTATCACTTCATTTGAGTTAAAGATTCATCAGAGAATACACACTGGAGAGAAGCCTTATGGTTGTGATCAGTGTGCAAAGAGATTCAGTCAATCAGGAAACCTGGTTTTGCATATGAGATTACACACAGGGGAGAAGCCATATGGCTGTGGTCAGTGTGGAAAGAGCTTTTCTCAATCAGGACACCTGAATAAACATAACAGAATACACACAGGAGAGAAGCCTTATGGTTGTGATCAGTGTGGAAAGAGATTTGCTCAGTCAGGATCCCTGGTTACACATATGAGAATACATACAGGAGAGAAGCCTTATGGTTGTTATCTGTGTGAAGAGAGATTTACTCATTCAGGATCCCTGGTTACACATATAAGAAAACACACAGGAGAGAAGCCATATGACTGTGATCAGTGTGGAAAGAGATTTACTGACTCACGAACCCTGATTTCACATAAGAGAATACACACAGGGGAGAAGCCATATGACTGTGATCAGTGTGGAAAGAGTTTTTCTCTGTCAGGAAACCTGGAGAAGCATAAGAGGATACACACAGGAGAGAAGCCTTATGGTTGTGATCAGTGTGGAAAGAGATTCATTCAATCAGGAGACCTGGTTACACATATGAGAAGACACACAAGGAAAAAGACTTACCACTGCTTAGACTGTGGTTTTAGTTTTATTACTTCCGGTGAATTAAAGTTTCATCAATTAATACACACAGGAGAGAAGCCTTATGAATGTGATCAGTGTGGAAAGAGATTCACTCAATCCAGGACACTTGGTTACACATATGAGAATACACACAGGAGAGAAGCCTTTTGGTTGTGATCAGTGTGGAAAAGGATTCAGTCGATCAGGATCTCTGGTTACACATATGAGAACACACACAGGAGAGAAGCCTTACCACTGCTTAGTCTGTGGTTGCAGTTTTATTTCTTCAAGTGTATTAAAGCTTCATCAGAAAATTCACACAGGACATAATCTTTATTTTTGTGATCAGTGTGGAAAGAGATTTACTCAGTCAGGAGACTTGGTGAGGCATAAGAGAACACACACTGGGGAGAAGCCATATGGTTGCAATGAGTGTGGAAAGAGATTTGCACGGTCAACACACCTGCTCTCACATAAGAGAATACACACAGGAGAGAAACCTTATGGTTGTGATCAGTGTGGAAAGAGATTTGCTCAATCAGGAACCCTGGATAAACATAAGAGAATACACACAGGAGAGAAGCCTTAGTGTGGAAAGATATTTTCTCTGTCAAGAAGCCTGGTTACACATATGAGAAGACACACAGGGAAGAAGACTTAACACTGCTGAGATTGTGGTTGCAGTTTTACTACATCAAATCAATTAAAGGTTCATCAGAGAATACACACTAGAGAGAAAGCCTTATGGTTGGGATATGTGTGGACATAAATAATACACACAGGGGCCTCACATCAAGCATGCATATAAACAATCTTAAATTTGTACCTACAAATAGAAAAATGTGCATAGGTATAATAAAATGGGTTTATCAAACGATTTTATGACCATTTTACAACACCGTTGCACAGCCTCTATGTTTGGCATATCAACCTTTATTAGATAACTGTGCTAAAACTGATCCCTTATGCCTGCTGTATAAATATTCTACAATGAGGTTCATGAAATCTACGATGCAATCCATACATCGGTTTCCAGAATATACGTGCAAAATCGCTAACATGATGAGCGCATTATTTATTTCTCACGCTCAGTGGTTACTCACTTGACATGTAGAAAGTAAAAATTTGATAAGAAGAAAAGTGTTATTTGCATTGGGAAACATGCTGTTCTACAAATGAATATATTCAGCAAACGATAATAGGTTTCTAGTCCATAATATTTTAGGTACAAAAAGTTCATTAAATTAGTTCTGCTGAATTAATGAGTCATGCATTGCTCCTGTCACATTTACGTTCAGCTGAATCTTAAGTTTCTCACCTGTGCATTGGGTAGAAGGCTGTTTTGTTCACATAGCATACTATTCTTAGGGTAGGCTTTTATGACAATCTGGATGGCAGCTATTCATCCAATCGTTTTTAGTAACTTGTAGGCTACATTAACGTTAACCCTTACTCCTTATCAATCGTTTTTAGTAACTTGTAGGCTACATTAACGTTAACCCTTACTCCTTATCAATCGTTTTTAGTAACTTGTAGGCTACATTAACCCTTACTCCTTATGACTCGGAACTTTGGGCAAAATAGTGTATGGAAAGTGCATGACACGTATCAATTTACTCATTCTAGGTGAGATCTTACTGAATAGCACACGTAATTCTAAACAAATACAGTATTTACCATCTTGTCTCTAATATAAAATATTTAACGTAAACAAAGTCTTCAGAGTCACTAGCTTTGGTAAACACAAACTCCTTACGTATATGGAAAGAACATGACATGAAACGTATCAGCATAGCACAAAGCAATTGAGGCATTCATCATCTTTTCTCTAAAATACATATGCTGAGCCACTCGCTTTGGTAAAAGGTTTATCCTCCCATTTGTATTCACCCATTCACTCTGTTATAATAATTAAACAATGGTTTTAAAATCCTATAAATAAACAAGTGACTGTCGTTAAAATTATTATTATTATTATTAGGCTATTATTACAAATGCACCTACTTTAACAAATTACATGAAATACCACCAGGTAGAGGAACATTAAATTCGTTAAGAGAAGGACGTGTCTTTGCTTCGCTTTGCTCTGCTTTGCAATCTGCTCTGCGGTTTCTTTTTAGACATTTTTTCCTTTTTCTCTGCTATTTCTTATACCTCTCCATAGAAGGCCTTCTGAAGCTATTTTGGGAAACTGTTATTTTATTAGAACAAACCAACATGGACTCCAGCTGTACTGAATATTGAGAGTACTGACGCCTAACAATAAGAGTGGCTGAACTAGAAAGCAGGATTTCCACCCTTCACCAAATAAAAGATGATGAATATTATTTGGTCTCGTTCCTGATACCGTCATCCCACGTGGCGCCTTCAGAAGTGCTGACTCATTGATATCCTGAAGGTGCCCCCCCCAAGGTATCATAACTTCTACCCCAACGTGCTCAGTGGCATGGATGAACGTACAGAGGAAAAAACACAAAAATGTAAAGAAACATTGCTCACCACCCATCGAATAAAAGCTTGAGCCGTGCAACTGATACCAGGTGTTCGGCCATAAATAATTTGCCATAAATAATTGGATGAGTGCAAATTTAAAAATTAAACAACGATAAAACAGAAATACTCTTAACTGGCCCAAAGTAAAAAGGTAGAAAATCATTAAAAGCCTTGGTAACCTGACTTTCCTGATTAAACCTGAAGTAAGGAGCCTAGGTGTTATCATAGACTCTGACCTAAGTTTTACCTCCCATCTTAACAAGGTGACTAAAACATCTGACTTTCACCTCATAAATATTGCTAAGTTTACACAGTTCATAATCCAAAACAATGCAAAGAAATTAATTCACAAATTATTAAAACTAGATTGGACTACTGCAACGCCCTCCTTACACGTCTCCAAAAACATATTTAAAGAAAATTAAACTCATCCAGAACTCAGCAGCGAGACTCTTAACAAAAACAATGGTGAGAACATATTACTCCAGTTCTGAAATTATTACACTGGCTCCCAGTTCCCTGCAGGATTGATTTTAAGGTCTTCCTACTTGTTAAAAACTGTAAATGTCTAGGGACCAGGCTATTTTACAGATATACCTAAAATCTGATGTTTCGCTAAGGGCCCTCAGATCTTCTACAGCTAATCTGCTAATGGTACAAAACACCACTCAGCAAGATTGGAGATGCTGCCTTTTTAACTATGCTCTAAAGCTGTGCAACATAATAGCAATAATATCAAGGAAGCATAATCTATTAATATATTCAAAAGGCTGTTAAAAATCTTTTATCTTTTCAATTTAGCCTTCAAATAACCTAGTACTCAAATGCTTTGTTTTCCTTTCTTTAAGTATGTTTCTTTAGATTACATATTTTTATTTTGACTGCAAATGTTCTCTATGCTTTGTGTTTTAAAATATTTTTACATGTCTTCATCTTTTATTGATGCAAATGTCTTTCATTTTATTTGACTTTTGATGTGAAGAACTTTGAGTTGTATTCCTTGTATGAAAGGCACGTTGGCCTTTTATTCATTGAAATATGTTCTCAGGGCAGCATTGCATCTTATTGGTTCTCTCAGCCATCCAATCAGCAACAGCAGGGGGCGGACTTTATGACAGGAAATGTGCGCACATGAGCATAGTTTTCTCAGTTTTTAATCATATCTAACAACACACCTAACCTTATCCACACTGGATTCTTAAAATGTAATACTGTGCTATATATATATATATCACAATTATCAATGAAAGGAAAACAAAACGTAATGTAAGGTCCGCCCTCTGTTTTGAATCAACCAATCAAAATAGTTCTGCACTGATAGCAGATCTGCCATGAGAACATATTTCAATAACTAAAAGTCCAACCTGCGTATGAAAGGTGCTATATAAATAAAGCTTTATTATTATAACAAACAATGAATTATTGAATCTCAAATTGAAAAAATATTCCACGTTTATAGCTACTCTACATTTATATTATTTCATAATATAATCATTGTATTGTTGACTGTGAATTACTATAGATGTTTCTTAATATATTTCTGAAGGCTGCAGTTGATGTTTCTTTAAATGAAAAATCTCGCCTTAGTGAGTTTTTTTGCTTTGGATCACTTTATTTAAACCCATAGGCCAAAGCCTCTCCTCCATATGCAGAGTGCAGACCATCATAATTTACCCAGTACTGTAACAGTTAAAGACCTTTCAGATGAAGAACATTGGCCACAGATTATTCATATCGTTGAACCAACGACTTCAACAAGTTACGAATCCAATTCATTTACTAAATCCCCTGCTTGCCTTACCTGTTCTGTTTGCATTCCACTCACCCGCTCAGATCAAGTTCCTTGGACGCTGAAAAACTGATGTTGCACTCAAAAATTCTGCGGAGAGTCTGGACTTCAGACAAGGTGACAGCACTTTTCGTAGCAACCGATGTTCTGTCTAGACTGTCCAAACCCTAGAGGTTTTAAGGAGTTGGTCCTGGTCATTTGGTTAGCCCCCACTTTCTGTTAACACCATAGGTCAACACCTTAGACCCCTCCTTCACATGGTCTTTCAAATGTAACCCCCTCATTCCAAACATTGTAGCATCAAGAAAACATCTCCTGTCCCTGTACATTGTTTAAACAATTTCATAAACATCTTTCTGTTAACATTCTTAAAACATTGTAACGTACATACCTGTGATCTCGGGTCAGCCCGGGTATGTCATTTAACTAGGAGGAAACTCATACACAGGTGTTGCTGATTTGGGAAGCAAAGAGTTTTCGACTGTGCTAGTGCCTTGCCATGATTAGACGAAAGACGGTTTGTTGTTTTGGTTACATGTCAGAGTCAAGATATTGCCGCTGTATATATGGAGGAAAATAAACTTGCTGGATAATAGTAACATTACTGCAATCTCTGTGTTTGTTTTGTATGCGTGAGATCACACGGCACACGTCTAAACTTTATCTGCTATCTTAGCAACCAGTACTAGACTTTGTTTAGGACTAGTCAGTACACCTATATTACATTTCTTAGTTGTGTACTTACATTATCCTAAATGTTTCCACCAACTTTCAAACCCAGAGAAATTTGTAATATAATTCGTAAACACGGGACGTTTCATTTTGTCTTCCGTCAATGGCCACATACAACCTTTAACTGCTCTAGTTGTTCTAAGATCCAGGGAAACATCAAACATAACATGAATAAAGTTATATTTTTAACACTACATTACTTTGTCAGTAAACATTTTTTCTGCTGGAGACGCTAGATTGGAAGGTTGTCATTGACGACGATTACAAAAACCATGACCCCACGCTACTTCCCGACGTCATTTAAGTACATATTTTGCTATTGTTTTAATTGAGAGACCCCTAGCGGCCAAAAACGACATATTGTACGTTTAAATATGTTTTCACACATTTCTATTCTCTACTAAAATCATTAAAAATACTTGTAGCATAAAACAAAACAGACTTCGTTTTTTACTAGTCCTAATAATCAATTACCATTATAACACGTCTAAATCAAACTTAACATTCCCGAAAATCCTTATAAATCTCTTAATTTTACAGGAAATAACGTTTCTAAGACATAGCTCTAATAACACACATTATACTATTACTCCCCTAACACATTCTTATTAATGATGCTTGATAACAATTGCTCTAAACCTTTGTTGTATTGCTTCAACATTTAATATGGCCAGTAACAGTTTTAATATTTTAAACAATTGAGCTTGCAAGGATTATATAATGATAACAATTATATGCTTTCACTTATCCAATGTTAAACAGTTCAGAACCTTCATCTATGAGAATCCATGTCAAACTAAAAGGGTCCGCAATTTGGTCTCACTAGGAGGAGCCAAGCTCACTTAACATATTCATTAGCTCTTTATGCCCAAAGTCATTTGAGACTTCTTGTGCAAGAATGTGTGTAAGCGAAAGGCTCCTCATTACCGGTGTGATGGGGAGGGGTCGATTTACCTTATCACAGTCCAGCGCCCTCTCCTGGTGGGTATTGTCAGTACAAGTCTGCCAAGGTCTTTTAACTTCCATGAAAGTCACAGATGGTGAAGAATGTGTTTCCCTAAGCTGCCTTCAGACATCACCCGATCAGTTATGTATGGATCTTCCACAACAATAGCTACAGTAGTAACTAACGTTACCATCCTAAAGCAGAAAGGTTAGCTACAGTAGCGCTTGTGCAGCTAACTTCACGGCTTTGTTACACAAGATTCTGTGCTGTTATATTGGCAAAAGGATGATGTATAATGTATTTAATGCAGTGGTGCCAATAATAGTGACACAAATGGATTTGTTCAAAATAATTATTTCCTGATGACAGATTTTTTTTCTCTGAATAAATCATTGACTGTATATAATACTGGATGGAGCATGTGTGATGTCACCCATTGGTTTGTGGAGATCTGAATTGAGTCGTCTGTTACAAACGCAGCCATCTTGGTTGCAGATGTGACAATTTCAGACGAGAGGCAGTATCTGACTGTGACGTTAGCTGATTGTTGGCAATGCTGCTTACAGTCTACGTTATGTTACACACTTTTACTGGCACAGTCATTGTCAATCATATCATAGCCACGCCCTAAAACACCCCCTGCTTTATTGCTGATTTTAAAATTAACGAGACCATAATTTTAAAAATTAACATCATTCTGTATTGCAGATGACTTAAAACTAGTGATTTAGACCATAAACACATAATGAAAATGTTTACTGAGGTAATAAATCAAGTGAGAAATGGCTGGCTTTCTCATAGACTTCTACAGAAACCAACCTCTGGATACAAAACTGGAATGCGCCGTAGTGAACAACATTGCTATTTGTTATGGTCTAGAGATCAAAGTTGCCTTTGTTCTTTTGTTAATATACCTTGTTTATTATGTCAGAATAGCTTGAAGATGTGCAATTATTGCCTGTTTAGATCACTCTGAAACCCTATCCCATATCTTTTTATTTTTTTATTAGTTTTAAACTTTTAACAGGGTAAAAGCCCTGGCTACTTTTCTTGCTAGTTGTTCTGTAGTCTACCAATATGAGTTTACAAGTGACCTTGTTTCTCACTTGCTTCAATGAAGCCTCCATTTAAAAATATGAATAGCAGAGTACTGTTTAGTCTAAATGGAATAGTCTATTCATGTTTTTTAGTCTATTCATTATTTCCCTAAAACTTCTACAAACATTACCTAATAATGACAAAGTGAAAGAATTATGTTTGAAATCTTATCAAATTTATTAAAAATAAAAAATAAAAAGCACATGTACATAAGAATTCACAGCCTTTGCCATGACGCTCAAAATTGAGCTCAGGTGCATCCAGTTTCCACTGATCATCCTTGATGATTCTACAACCTGAGTGGAGTCCACCTGTGGTAAATTCAGTTGACTGAACATGATTTGGAAAGGCACACACCTGTCTATACAGAAAGATATCTGCAGCATTGAAGGTCCCTATGAGCACAGTAGACCATCTGTAAATGGTTTTGAACCACCAAGACTCTTCCTAGAGCTGCCGCCTGGCCAAACTGAGTGATCCAGGAAGAAGCACCTTAGTCAGGGAGCTGACCAAGAACCCGATGGTCACTATGACAGAGCTATAGCGTTTTTCAAAGATTGAACTATATGGCCTGAATGACAAGCGTCATGTCTGGAGGAAACCAGGCACCGCTCATCACCTGGCCAATACCATCCCTACAATGAAGTATGGTGGTGGTAGCATCATGCTGTGGGCATGTTTTTCAGCAGCAGGAACTGGGAGATTAGTCAGGGAAGATAAGGGAAAGATTAATGCAGCAATGTACAGAGACATCCTTGCTGAAAACCTGATCCAGAGCACTCTGGACCTCAGACTGGGGTGAAAGTTCATCTTCCAAGAGGAAACAACCCTAAGCACACAGCCAAGATATCAAAGGAGTGGCTACAGGACAACTCTGTGAATATCCTTGAGTGGCAAAAGCAGGCAGAAGCCCAGACTTATGTTTCATCTTCATATTTATTTTGCATGCTTACAACTTTAAAGTTAAATTCTCAAACATGTCAACATAGAGAGAATGAATGTAGTGAGTTGCAGAAAATATATTTCAAGATATTAAAAAATATAAAACACAGTTTAGTTATGAAAATTATTTCCTACACTTTGCAATTTGAAGAGCTTCTACAGTGTTTTTCAATCGACTCGTCAGCCCATCTTTAATCAAGTTTACGAATTTTAGGCTGTGCTCTTGTGTGTAAGAAAGCACTTCATAGTGTAGGGAAAAGTTATTTCATATACTTTTGGGATTTATTAAATTTCAAGGAAAAACTGCTACAGCATATTGAAACTGGTCACTTTAAAAATAAAGTGGTTTCATTGTTATGGCTTGAATTCTACAAATGGCACATTTAAATGGCATTTTGTGTTAAAGATTGGTGGCAGTAGAAATACATTGACATGGTGTGAGGTGTAGGAGGGTGTTGAATCTCATGCGGGGGGTGGTGGGTCATGACTGGGGAGCACAGAGACACACTTTGTTATGTATGTATCAGGAGTTGATTAGGGCACTTATAGATTATGGGTGTTTTGTGTATAGGTCTGTTGTTAAGTCAGGCTTGAAGGTCCTGGATGTGGTTCAAGATGCTGCTTTGAGGTTATGTTTGGGGGCCTTTAGGACCTCACCGGTGGAGGGTTTGCAGGTGGAGGCAGGAGAGATGCCATTAGGTATGCGGCGGGAAAAAATTGCACTGGCTTAGGGGACTGGACTGTTGGCAGGGAAAGTGCGATGGTAGCAGGAAGGAGAGAGGGTATTATG
>JACXGM010040684.1:0-10254 GCA_016801145.1 Umbra pygmaea
CCCCTTTAATTTCAGTGCAGCAAACTCTCTCCAGAAGTTCAGTGAGGATCTCTGAATGATCCAATGTTGACCTAAATGACTAATGATGATAAATAGAATCCACCTGTGTGTAATCAAGTCTCCGTATAAATGCACCTGCTCTGTGATAGTCTCAGAGGTCCGTTGAAAGCACAGAGAGCATCATGAAGAACAAGGAACAGACAAGGCAGGTCCGAGATACTGTTGTGGAGAAGTTCAAAGCCGGATTTGGATACAGAAAGATTTCCCAAGCTTTAAACATCCTGAGGAGCACTGTGCAAGCGATAATATTGTAATGGAAGGAGTATCAGACCACTGCTGCAAATCTACCAAGACCCGGCCGTCCCTCTAAACTTTCAGCTCTTACAAGGAGAAGACTGATCAGAGATGCAGCCAAGAGGCCCATGATCACTCTGGATGAACTGCAGAGATCTACAGCTGAAGTGGGCGAGTCTGTCCATAGGACAACAATCAGTCGTAAACTGCACAAATCTGACCTTTATGGAAGAGTGGCAAGAAGAAAGCCCTTTCTGAAAGAAATCCATAAAAAGTGTTGTTTAAAGTTTGCCACAAGCCACCTGGGAGACACACCAAACATGTGGAAGAAGGTGCTCTAGTCAGATGAAACCCAAATTGAACTTTTTGGCAAGAATGCAAAAAGGATATGTTTGGCGTAAAAGCAACACAGCTCATCACTCTGAACACACCAGCCCCACTGTCAAACATGGTGGTGGCAGCATCATGGTTTGGGCCTGCTTCTCTTCAGCAGGGACAGGGAAGATTGCTAAAATTGATGGGAAGATGGATGGAGCCAAATACAGGACAATTCTGGAAGAATGAACCTGATGGAGTCTGCAAAAGACCTGAGACTGGGACGGAGATTTGTCTTCCAACAAGACAATGATCCAAAACATAAAGCAAAATCTGCAATGGAATGGTTCACAAATAAACATATCCAGGTGTTAGAATGGCCAAGTCAAAGTCCAGACCTGAATCCAATCCAGAATCTGTGGAAAGAACTGAAAACGGCTGTTCACAAACGCTCTCCATCCAACCTTACTGAGCTCGAGCTGTTTTGCAAGGAGGAATGGCCAAAGATTTCAGTCTCTCGATGTGCAAAAGTGATAGAGACATACACAAAGCAACTTACAGCTGTAATCGCAGCAAAAGGGGGCGCTACAAAGTTTTAACTTAATAATAATGCTGAATAATTTAGCACGCCCAATTTTTCAGTTTTTTATTTGTTAAAAAAGTTTGAAATATCCAATAAATTTTGTTCCACTTCATGATTGTGTCCCACTTGTTGTTAAATCTTCACAAAATATTACAGTTTCATATTTTTATGTTTGAAGCCTGAAATGTGGCAAAAGATCGAAAAGTTCAAGGGGGACGAATACTTTCGCAAGGCACTGTATACTGTACAGTCCCATGCCATGTTATACACACAAAATGTCCCTGATGTTGTAACACTAATGCAGGAGGCCCAGTGAAATTCAGGGAACTCATAGTCAGGTTTTAACCTGTGACTATCACTACATATACTGTTGTGCAATACAGCAACTTAGCTTACTGCGCCAAGCGGACCCCCTAGCAAAATGTTTAGCCCAGAGGAGGAAATTTTGAGTTTGAGCATGTTCAGAGAGAGTGGCCAGGTCTTCTGAAGACCATAAGGAAAGAACTCTCACTTAAGAACACATCAGCTTCAAGTATAGATGAGTAGAGAGTGTCCTTATGGAATAAACTCTTCTTAACAAAGACGGTGGAGGTGGCTGCTACAAACACACTGTGTCAAACATGAGTAAACATGTAATGGTATGAAAATTAAAGTTATAAATATATTTTAGCGCCAAGAATGGCATTTGTTGTAAGGCTATGTAATGTAGCTAACACTGTTGCTACTAGCATTCAATCTGTAGCATAACGCTAATGTTAGCTAGCTCATCCTGTTGTTGCTAGCTAGTTAGAAGCTAACCCTGAGCAACGTCTTTAGGAACTATAAGTTATGGTCCTGTCTACTACCACATTGACATTATAGTGGCTAGTAGCTAAACATCCTATAAAGTAAGCTGCTGGGGATAGCTAAAAATGAAATAAATGAACATGTGAAGAAAAACACAATTTTTAATACAATTTTGCTTGCTTTTTACCTAGCTATATCTGGTTGAATCTCTGAGTTTTGAATAATAGCCAAAACAAATGTTTGATCAAACTGTACTTGTCACTTTTTTTGTCAAGCCTCTAAACCTTCAATATATGTGATGACCAGCCCAGTGTGGGCTGGCGCACATGAACTGAGACTGCACTCCTGTATAACATTGAGTATTTTCTGTTTTAGTTTTGTGTTTCCAGTCTCCATATTATTTATGTGTAATATACGTACATATTATTTAGTTTGCTCTTTATAAAAGGTGGCCAAACTAGAGAGAGGTGTTGGTCATTGATGATATTCTGATTGAAGTTTGTTTCAGTTGGTTTCCTGTTTGTCCAAGGGAGAAGTCTGATTACTGTTTAATGGATAATCATGCGTATTACTAGAAGTGTCATTACCACTATGTATTGTAAGTAATATGTACTGTATAGTTTGAGTCAAGCGTATGCTCTGTATAGACTAGTCGGGTCTGTGCCGCAATAGAGCATAGTAAGTTCAGGGTATATATATATATATATATATATATATATATAGGCTATATAATATATATATATTCCATCAGCTCTTTGTTCACTTTTCCCTTGGATTCTAATTGAAATATGACATATCCACTTTCTGCTTCGGTCTCCCTTCCTCAACACCGCCAAACTCTGACAATATATGTGGGCGTGATATTTAAATTACGATTGATTTATCAACACCTGTTAATTCGTACGCTGGAATTGTTGTGATACGAACGTTTCGTAAATCACACGTGAGCCGCATTGTAAGTGTGACATCCTCCCCTCCATCATCTGCTTCTACCTCTCACTGTCATGATCTGGTGGTGTGGTGGACAAGGAGGAAGCCCAGGGCAGATAGTAGAGTACTGTTTGGGTTAAATGACTCAATGCAATGATGTTGAACAATAGGATCTCCCCTAATTGCGGACGGATAGGTACTGTAGCAGCACAAGGGTATACATAAATTACTACGCTATAAAGCGGCGTAGACGCGACGAATGTACAGAGCTTACGCAATAGCTAACAGTATAATATACTGTATATATTTTATCCACTTACAACACTTAAGTGGTGAAGACACAAAATAGTGAAATACATACAGAACGCCGTCAATAACTCCAACTCTGGGAAAATCCTAAGCAAACACCAGCACGACAACCTTATAGAATTCTCAATGAACCACACCACACCCCTGATTCACCAGAGCTTAAATGAGATCTACCAATAGCGGCTGAATTCAATCAGTAATTACTTAACAAGCCCCAAACTACAGAGTAGAACCCTATACATAGTTTCTGGTTTTCAGAGGGGTGGTGCCACAGTTCGATAATACACACAACATGAACTAACAGAAAACAACAGTACCTTAGACTGGAATATGAAGAAACACAATTATACCATAAACAGAAATATACACATTATATACATGAGTCCAATCTGAGTCTCTTATTTCTGCCACACATGGCAAAGTCCTGCCAAGGTGTAACACTCACCTGAATGCATCCTCCACCAGCATCACTCAAGTTCCAGACAGTCAGGAACACATCCCCATAACCCTGTCACAATCATCTGAATTCTGAACACCTGCACACAACCTGGTTGGTATAAAAGCACTCACCTCTCTACACCTCAATGCGAGGTATTGTAAGTACTCATCCTTCATACTGACCGTTATTCTTGTTTATGGTATCCTGGTTTGACCTATTTCTTCTGTCTGTGATTTTGTAGTTTTTGGATGACCCTTTTGTACTTTTACCTGATTTCCTGTTTTGCCAGTTGCTGACCCTATTTAGTCTGAGGAGCCATTCATTGTGTACTGAACCCTGCCTGTTTTGAGAACCCTGTGCCTGCATCTGTCCTGCCAGTCTGAGTATCCAAGCCCTGTTTCACCCAAGCCTGCCTGACCATGAGTTCAGAGATTTTGCACCTGCCTGTGTTATATCGTCAAACATTCAAGAATATATTCAGTACTCCACTGGCTTCTTGTTCTCCTATATCAGGGGTGGGCAATTATTTTTGCTTGAGGGCCACATGGAGCTTTTGAAACCAAATGAAGGGCCGCATTTTATTAGCCTGGTCCTACCAGACTCTCGTATGTACATTTCATTTGTACAGAGAGTCTGGCCACTCTCCATTGACAAGCGTTAACTTCCTTGAAGGTGGGTACTTTGTTGAAATTTAAAACAATTGGATCTGCCCAGACCCACTCTGGATCTGCCATAACCAATCGCTACATTTGGTTATGACGTACTACAACTCAAACTAGCGCAGGACATCAACATCATCGTTCTCAGCCACTCCCTCTGTTCGCTGATTGGACCGGTAAAAAATTGTTCGGAGCACACCCAAGAACATGCCGCAATCCCAGACATAGTACTGAAGGAAATGAAGTACGTAGGAGGGCGGAGCCAGGCTTGCATTTTTTTGTGATGCATGAAAAAGAGGAAATGTTATTCCATTAAATTAACCCCACCCCGTAGAAAATATTTTGTTTTGTAACACCATTTCTTTGTTTGACTGTAATGTTTTTAGTTTACCAAAATATAGTCAGTGAAAAGTATCCAAACTTTGACATGATGTCTACGGCTGTCAATAATCCACATGAACAAACCTCCTTATGGCTGGACACATCGTGATGTTGCCCCCGCACTGCCCGGCGACATTCTCGATGGCCCTTGGCCGATGATGTTTCAGTCCCGATGTCTGTTTTTTACCAGTCTCTTCCTCTATCTCCTCTCCCTCTTCCCTCCCCATCTCTTCCTCGTTCTCCTCTCCCTCTTCCCTCCCCATCTCTTCCTCGTTCTCCTCTCCCTCTTCCCGTCTCTTCCTCATCTTCTCCTTCCCCTTGGTCCTTCAGCCTCCATATTCACGATTGTCTCACAACAGGTGCTCATACCTGAATTATATATAGTGACTGGTCGGTCTTCAGTTACAGGTTAAGCTTTTTACGATGTGTGCGGGAGTGTTGCTAATGTCATGTGTGTTTTAACTATTGAATGGACGTGCTGACTACAGAGTGTTTCATCATTGGCCAAAGTGTGCAACACATGCACGATGTGTGTAGTGTTTTGCACTTTGTGTTACAGAATTGCTTACGGTGCCATGCCGATATTGTGTTTATTCATTTGGTGCCTGAGTGTACCAAATGCATGCAAACGTTACGGTTTCGACGCTTTGTTATGAGCATTCACTTTTAGTGTTTTAGCAATCGGGAAAAACTGTAATGTTGTGTGGATGATGGCCTCGCTTCGATCTCTGCGGGGAGGGATATTTTGTTTAAGTTACGCCACTGTGAATAGGGCACTTACCAACAAGCCTATGCTTCCTATTCCAGACTTCACCCTGAAGAACTACTTCCAGGGATGGTGCTCCACTTTTATCCTTGGCAATGTTGTGTGGTGTAGAGAGAGGGAGACCAAAGCAGGTAGTAGATGGTTGTTGTTTATGTTTAATAGACAATCTGGGAAACATATATAAAATGCAGTTGCAGGCGAACAGTTGAAGCGAGTGCACAACAAGTATACTTATATAGCTTACTATGCTCTCATAAGCCGCTTTCCGACCGCAGGGATTTTTGCAGTTCCTAGAACATAACGTTCCTATAACCCTTTTTTTCTTGTGTTCCGAAATTGCGGGATTATTTAGTTCCTCGCACCGCCGTTCCTATAACCTTTTTAGCTCCTACTCCAGAGCAGGGTCTTTCCCTTTTCCTTTTTCCTTGGTCTACGTTGATTGGTCCAATTTATAAATTACGCCGGTCGCTTCGTTTGTCTGTTGCGTATAATACGAAGCTGGAGCCTTCGTCTTTTGTGTTTCCCTGTTAACTAGCTACTCAATTTCTATTACTCCAGCCTAGTTTTTAAACGCCGCGGTTCGAACTCAGTTATTAGACATATCAACACAACACTCTTTTTAAAATTGTTTTGGATGTCGTTTTCAGCCTAGTAATCTGAACAAACAAACAAACAAACGGCAAGCCGCTGAAGAAACTTGAGCTGAAAACAACCAGATCATCCGCATACATCTCCAATCATACACCCAGTGTTACAAACATTAAACTGTGAAATGTTGTTGTATGTGGCGCTACACTAAAGTCAAGTGACAACGCTATAAAAGACTGTTGTGGTGCTTGCGTCACGCCCTTATCCCTCCTACCAGTTCCTATAGCCACTTGACCAGTGCGAATGCAAATAGAAAAACCGGTTTTGGGGGAGAGTAGTTAGTAGAACTGTTTAGAAGTGGACTGTTCCTATTACTACGTTCCTGTAACTACTTGGTCAGAAAGCGGCTATAGTGGCATAAACACTGACAGCTAAAATACAAGTATTGAGCATATGCATAAACTTCCAACAACACTCTTTCACACTTCACATTTCTATAGTTTAGCTCCTGTACAACCTTCCAACACCTTGACACGATAACATAACAAACAGATAATCCTCTAGTTTGGCCACCGTTTATAAAGAGCAAACCAATTGGCTAATACAACACGACTGAACGTAATCATTATTCATCAGATCTATAAGATGCCAGCCTAACCTAACCTGTCCAAGAAATGTCCAAACTAGAGAGAGGTGTTTCAAGAACTTAAAGGGACAGAACATAGTCAAAACAACAATGCATTGCATCAGAATAAACATAAACAGATATTACACATGAAATATACATGAAATAAACAATATAATTCATGAGTCCATATCTCAGTTCATAAGGTAACGCCAGCCCACAATGGACTGGATGTTACAGTAACCCCACAGTCAGCCCCCCCAAACCACTCACCCAGGTGGAGGTTCCACTGGAAGTCTTTGTCGGCCAGGCAGCCACCCCAGGACGGCAGCTTGGGGTGTCGGTGACTGCTAGACAGACCCCAGCGCCGAAGGGGGCCCAGAAAGCTCCAGCGCAGATGAGGGCCCGGAAAACTCCAGCGCAGAGGGGAACCCAGAAAACCCCAGCATCCCTGAACTCCAGTGGCAGAGGCAGGGAAATGAACCCGTCTGAAGCAGGCTGAGCAGGGGCCTGGAGTAGAGACAGCGCTGCTGAGGGCCCTGGCTGCATGCTGGCCGGCTCTGGAAACTGCTTAGCTTCCAACAGTCCAACACCTACTGTAGGTTTGGGTAGGACGCCTTGACCGTGTGCCAGTTTAGTTTATTTCATTTGGGAGCTAGGATAGGAAAGGGGATGGGGAAATTTTTTGTTTAGTTCTTTGGTTTGGTACCCACAGTCTCCTCACTTTCCTCCATTTTACCGTGGCAAATAAAGCCTTATTTAAACGGTAATATGGTATCTGTGTCCTTGCTCGCACCTATGACCCAATACCTCTTTTGCTGACCTCAGGGTGTACTGTGCAGTGGGTTTTACATCCCACTCCCCTCCTGGGGATTAGTGCGTAACACATGGGGACTCATCCGGGATGTCACTCTTCACTGCTCAGGTGCCTCTGTGGTTAGTGATTGAGGTGTGGTGTTAGGGTGTGTGTAGTTAACATTATTATTGGTCAAGTTGTTTCCTGTGTGTCATAGTGTTGGCAGTTCGTGTTGTAGTGTAGTACCTGTAGCATAAGGATGACAAGTCTAGCTGTAGAGCTGTTCGTAGGAGAACCCATCTGTTGAAAGACTAACGATGCTGTGAAAGGCAGAATTAGTAGCGCCACCCATTATGGGTTGTAGTGAGCAAACAAACACTAAAGGCAGAAATGGTTACTGTCCTTTTGGCTGATTTATTAAAGGAGGGTGTTCTGACCTCCAAGGATGAGGAGGAGGAGGAGAAGGTGGACATAGTGGAGGAAGATGTGGAGGGGGATGAGGTGGTGACAGGTCTCTCGCCTACACAGCCGGAGGGCGATGTGGCAGGGGGGACTCGAGCCCCTTTGACCATTCCCAAGTTCAGCCCATCTCCTTCGGTGTCCGGTGGTTCTAGCGAGGCAGGACGTTTCAGGCTTCGCATGGCTTGAGGCAGACATGAGGGACAAAGCAGAAAAGAGAAGGCTTGAGTTTGAGTTAGAAGTGAAAAGGATGGTAATTCAGGCAGATAAGGAGGCAAGAATACATATACGGCAGATGGAGCTGGAAGCAGGTGCAGCTCCTTCATTAGCTGGGGGAGAGGGACACTTTGATGTGGGTAGGAATATAGGTATTAGCGGCTTTCCGACCAAGTAGTTACAGAAACGTAGTTATAGGAACAGTCCACTTCTAAACAGTTCTACTAACTACTCTCCCCCAAAACTGGTTTTGCTATTTGTATTCGCACTGGTCAAGTGGCCATAGGAACTGGTAGGAGGGATAAGGGCGTGACGCAAGCATCGCAACAGTCTTTTATAGCGTCATCATCTTGATTTTAGCATTAGGCCACATACAACTACATTTCACATTTGAAGGTTTTTGTAACACTGGGTGTATGCTTGGAGATGTATGCAGATGATCTGGTTGTTTTCAGCTCAAGTAGTGCTGGGTTCCTTCAGTGGCTTGCTGTTTGTTTGTTTGTTCAGATTACAAGGCTAAAAACGACATCAAATACATTTAAAAAAGTGTTGTGTTGATATGTCCTAATAACTGAGTTCGAACCGCGGCGTTTAAAAACTAGGCTGGAGTCATTAGAAATTGAGTAGCTACTTAACAGAGAAACACCAAAGACGAAGGCTCCAGCATAGTATTATATGCAACAGACAAATGAAACGACCGGCGTAATTTATAAGTTGGACCAATCAACGTACCTAGGAAAAGGGAAAGACCCTGCTGTGGAGTAGGAGCTAAAAAAGTTATAGGAACGGCGGTGCGAGGAACTAAATAATCCCGCAATTTCGGAACACAAGAAAAAAAGGGTTATAGGAACGTTATGTTCTTGGAACTGAAAAAATCCCTGCGGTCGGAAAGCGGCTATTGTACCTCCATTCTGTGAGTCTGAAGTAGATTCCTATTTTTCGGCCTTCGAACAGGTAGCTCTGGCGCTTCACTGGCTTAAAGAGTTCTGGCCTCTGTTGCTCCAATGCAAGTTAACAGAAAAGGCACAAGAGGTTGTAACGTCTCTGTCCCTGGAAGAAAGTTGACAATATGACATCATCAAAACCACTGTGTTAAGAGGATATGAGTTGGTTCCAGATGCTTATACACACAGCTTCAGAAACTGGGAGTTAATGGTATTGGGAGATTTAAAAAATCCACTGCCAGATAGGATCATCATTTAAATGAACAGAAAGTAGCAACATTAGCAGAGGCAGCAGTAATGGATGATGAATACGCATTAACCCATTCAGTGGCGGTTCTACATTGAATCACACCCCGGGCGAGACCCCCTTCGAGCGCCCCCCCCCCCCGACAGAGGCTCATCCTCAGGAGTGGGGCTAGTCAGACAGTATATTAGCACATTTCTCAAAGCACATTGCAGGGGAAACATAACACATAGGCAAGGGCTGGGCGATATATCGAGTTTTGTCAGTATATTCGAGTTTGCTTTTGAGCAGGATATGTCCTTCCCAAAAATAAGCGTTTAAAATAAGCAGTTAATTTGCAATCACCAGTAGCCTAGGTAAGCAGTGGTTCTCAACCTGCATTTTTGGACAACTGAACTTGGGCACACACGCCTGTCTATATAACTATATATATAATTATTTCATTTTGTTTCTTTATTCATGTGACCAACTGTTAGCCACTGTCATGCCAAATATATTGAGAACCTCTGCATACAAAATAGAGCTGACACGTTTGTCATACTTACTCACCACATCTAATATTATTTAGCATTATCCTTTTTCTTAAGTACATTTGAATATTAAATTGACAGAGATTGGTAAATGTTGTAAAATAATGTCTGTCTTGCGCACCTCTTTGTCCAAGAAAGTGCAATTCTTCACTTGTTAATTTTAATAAAGAAAATCCACTTTTTTTCTTTACATGTGTACACATTTTCCAAACTTTTTAAATAACTAAATATTGAGATATATATCGTTAGTCGTTAAAGCCACAAAATATATTGAGATATTCATTTCGGTCCATATCGCCGAGCACTAACATAGGCCCACTTAGAAATTATCAGAAATATTAAAATTATATTAAATTGCAGTTGTCCAGTTGCCTTGTAGCCTAGGCATAC
>JACXGM010040685.1:0-10254 GCA_016801145.1 Umbra pygmaea
TTACAAGTAATACTACCAAACTCCCTTTATGGGTGGATCACAACCAAAAAACACGTAGGTACAGGTTTAAATGTGTGACATACATTGGGGTTTCCCCCTTTCCATGAATCTTAATTCATCCCAGGAGGGATGAGAAACCAGCTGTTGAAGGAGTCACTATTTGGATCTTATAAACATTAATTTCCCACTACAGTACCCATCCTACCAATCCAAGGCCTTGGTGATGTAATTTACAGGGCTACCGCTAATAGTCTACTCACTCAATTAGAAGTAGTATATCACAACACCATCTGCTTTGCCACCAGTGCCATACATAACATTCACACGTGTGATCATGATGGACTCTTATATTGTTCCTCACTGCATCAACAACACCAATCTCACTGTTACCTGTTTATTTACAAGTCCCTGTGAGGCATATACTCTCTTTACCTTAGCACCCAGCGCAATTGACTTTTTACGCATGTATCATTCCTATTTTGCACCTGACACACAGGGGACATTTCCCTCCACAGACAAACGTTGGTAAATTAGGGAATGAACTTGCGCTCCCGGGGGCGGGTCAGCAAGAAGAAGAGGCGTGTTCCGGCGCAAACATTCCAAGGTGCTATTTTGTAGTTTCCAAAAACAATTCCGCCACAGACCAGGAAAAACCTAGTTAAAAGTCAGTGGCATGTAATTCAGATGCTATTTTAAGGGTGCATGCTTGGCCATAATGTAGCGTGTGCACAATGTGCATATACTTAGCTCCTCTCATGTACACAGACACAGCAGTTCCCATTATTGCAACACATTCATAATTCCAAGGAAAAATATGAACACACATGGGGAAATCATTGTGGTGTCCAAAGATGTGAAAAATAGGCATACATCTAGTGTACACATTCAGGGTAACCCATTCAATCAACACACAAGTCATATGTGATGCTAATAGTAAAATCACCCATGTATTTACAAATTACCCTGGCTCAAGCCATGACACATTTATGCTGGCAAACTCTGCCATTGCTGCCATCTTTGATGGGAATCCCCCTTGGCTGTGGCTGTGTGGTGGCTGTTAATGGGACAACGGCTATCCGTTAAAGACATGGCTGATGACACCATTTAGGATGCCAGCAGTGAAATGCTGTTTAATTGAGAACACACAATCACGCATTGTAGCCTAATTGAATGAACATTTGGCACACTGAAAATGTGCTTCAGGTGTTTGGAATGGACAGGAGTCACTTTATAGTACTGAAAATGTTGCAGCATTCTTTGTGGCTTGTTGCATATTATACAACATTTCCATGAATCATGGATGTGTTGATGACATAAATGAGGAAATATTAGAGGACTTAAGGAGACTTGATGTTGAAATGCATGTGCCATTGCCACTTAACCCAAATGCCCCAGCAGCAGAACGGGAGAGGAGAGCTTATTTGACAGAAGAGTGAGGTAAGCAAAGCAATCTCAATCTAATGTTAGACTACATTGCAAAAATATCACCATGCATTCATAACTTTGTGATTCAGTGAGAGCAGGCCCATCGCGACAAGGCAAGCAAACCAAGCAATTGCTTGGGGCCCCAAGCTGGCCTGGGGCCACCAAGACAATGACTGGTTAACAATAAACCAGTAAACCTTTTTTTATTTATATAAAGTGTGGGTGAACTTAATTTTTATGGCTATGCTGTGGTTCCTGTAGGTTTTGCGTGAAGGGTGGGGGGTTGGTTGGACTCCATGTCTATTTTGCTTGGGGCCCCCAAATTCGTTCAAACGACCCTGAGTGAGAGTGAGCACAAAACATTGGAAAGTATGTCTTTGTAATATTCCTTTATTTACATTTTGTAAAAACTAAAAATCAATAGCAATCCACCGTTACAATAGCAATCTGCCATGGAACAAGCGCGCCTGCTCTTAAAGGGAATGTGAGATGACACTCTGATTCGTTTATTGCATGTTACGCCCAAACCACACCTATGACTAATGTAGCTACTGCAGACCTACCCATTTTAGATTTGAGTTTTGCGTTTGATACTTGCGTTTCTGATCGTTAAAATAGGGCCCAGAGTCTGTGCTCCAACAGTCAACAGCTCCTTTGGCTGTCATATTCATTTCTCTGCAGCCCATCACTGGAATTCTGAAGTCAGAATCCTATAAATTACTTTAATCAACCATTTTCCTCCCCTCCCAATTCCCACTAACTCTGCCTTGTCGGCAGCTCCGTAAATCCACAGATGTCTACAGTACATTCTTTTGAATTTGATTGTCAGTTCAATTCAAGTCATGGTTACATCAGACACTGACCACTGCAAATTTGGGAGAATAATTGATGGAAATATATGCAAGTCTGTCACAATGTGTGGTGGTTGAGAGAATGGAGACCAGTGCAGGGAGTCGTTCTTGAATGTTTTGATAAATTATTATTTCAAAAACAACAAAACATAGACCACCTTTAGTCAAATAGTACAGGGTGACTGAGAAGCCCAAAAATAAAGAATCTAATGTAGTACTAGTGTGAGACACTTCTAGTGCATATAGGTAGCGATGTATGACGTGAGATTTGACATTATTAACCCAGCATCAACTCTCACAGGACAAAACTTTTAAACACTATATCAAACAGTGTGTGCAAACAAGAATGTACTTTACAACAGGGGTAGCCACCCTTAGAGTACAATTCCAGAGTAAATAAAACATATATAATAGTATTTAAAAACAATACCCTAGACTGACTAACTTGATATACAGTGCTGTTCCTGTTTTTCTTTTAAGCCGAAAGTACAGTTTGGTTGCTTCTGTATCGGATTTTACTTGAAATACCACACTTTACAGAATTCAATGCAAACTTTGCACTGCAAGTTGCTTTGGTGGAGTCAAAATTAGCACAGGCCCTCCAGAACACTGCCATGTCTTGAACAAGGGGCTAGGCTTGCACTATCTATTGGGAGATTCTGAGGCTAACAAGGCATGATCTTCGTTAGCATTCCATAGACTCCCATTCATATTAGGATCACTTTGACAGTGAATCAATTTTTGAGAAAATGGTTTAAGTTTGTGCCTTTCCAAATTGCGGGAACCAAATGAAGAGATATTTCTGCTTTCACTGTCTTCACCGGCTTGATGTTTTGGAATATTGGATTGTATGAGTAGTGTGGACTTCACCAGAAAAAAACAGAGGTATATGCACTGGCTGATTCATCACAACTTATTTGCATTTCTTTCACATCTACTTCAGTCAGATTCACTGTGTTCAATCTGAAGGAATCACTGCATATGGCTATGCACTTGTAATGACAATTTAAACATGTTAAGAGGCTAACAGCACGTTTCAGAACTTGCCCCATTTCAGAGTAACAGAATTCTCCTTTAAAGGGTCCTTGTTTGAAACGTCTTGTTTTAAACATTTTTAACATTCACTAGTAGCCAAATCCAGAGGCATAATGAACGCGCATATAATTAACGCAAGCAGACCCGCAGGACTATGCCTGCACACGTCGCCCTGCACTGCACACATGACACTTCTCCTGAGGTCCTGTTCTCTGAATAACTCGCCTGCTATCCAAGATGAAAATATGGACAGATGGCACTGACTCATGACTCGTACTGTGAAGAATTTATTTTATGGATATAAAATTTAAACAAAGTCATTGAGTTTCCCGTTTTCACTAGCTACTCTAAACATTATACCTGCTGATCTATTATTATTGGTAACATTAGTGGAAAGAATATTCAGATCCTTAAATTAACTAACAAGAACCCTTAATTATAAGTAATAGTTGTGCATTTAAAATGTTTAGTTCTCCAGTAGTCAATCATCTTAGAAATAATCCTGCAGGTGGAATGCATATTATTTGTTCTTTTCTACTCTAATAAGAGACTCAATAATTTTCTTAATAAATTGTATTGTATTAAAATGTAACTATCAATACACCAGGGTTGGTGACTATTATTTTTGTGCCATGTAAATATAAATATAGATTTTTTTCCATGTAAATATTTTAAACTATGGAACAGTGAGTTCATGAGTTCACCATATATAACATGGATGTATTAAGAGAACAAACTATACTTGTAAGAGACACAAGAGAGAAGTTCATGAACGCTCATTGTTGCTACCGGATGCTACGACAACACAAACAAACTGTTGCTAGTGCGAATGTCCATTGGGCCAATCAACATGGAAGATCAAGGAATTTTCGAGCTCCGTGGTTGCTTCATGCTTTTGAGCAACTTTCATTGGAATGAACCGTACTTTGTGCCTAACGCTCTATTCAGTTCTCTTAATACATCCATAATTTAGCATAAGGACCTTGGCTACCAGCTAGGAATTATACACCTCAATTTGAAACATTTACTACAGGTCACAATATTGTCTTAGTGCTATAAGCCCTACAATGCTTCATTGGGTACAGATTTAGCCAGAATCTGTAATGGATTACTTTTATTTTACATTTGTTCCTTCAAGTATTTACACAGTCACCAATAGCTACATTGAAGCTAATGATGCTACCTCCACTCCAAATAGGGCGAGGGCTGGGTGAAAAGTCCCAGACCACGGACTAGTTAGCCAGTTAGCCACTCACCCATTGCTCTAACTCGTCTTTCGCTCATTATTTCCAAACAATTGCACCAAAAAGAATACAACAACCCTGGCTTTGAATAGAACAGAGTTAGTAGTACTCTTTCATGCTACGTTCAGACCAAATGCAAATTTAGCATCTGGAGCGAGTGAAATACATGTTAAATCAATGTAAAGAAGCGTTTACGCACATCTGGAGGTCCGGTGGCGCGATAGACGCGTTTAGTGCAGCGTGATGGACGCGATCCGGTCTCGTTCGCACGTCCAGTATGCGTGAACAAGGCAAATTGAGCTTCTGAAGGTGCAGATCCACTTGTCCGTGCTACACTTCTGTCGCCTGGCACGTGGTGTTGGGACACCACCCTCAATTTGTACCTTGATGGGCATTCCTGATGGGCATTCCTCAATTTTTGCTACATCTACTAGAAATGACCTTCCCCTGTCTCCTCTGTGCTGTACTTCTATTGGATAGTCGCGTCGTGTTCATTGGAATCCTTTACATAAAGCTGGGCATCGGCCAGCTTTTTTGACGTGCAACATCAAATGTAGCGCCACCTTCCCAGGATGATTTGCGGGCGTGTTGAAGTCGTTTGACGTCACCCATAGAAATAGAGCGAGGTGCGACGCGACAGAAATGTACCATGGACAAGTGGATCTGCACCTTCACTTGTCACGCATTACGCGCAAGTGATTTCATTTGAATCTGAACTTCTGTGTCTGTTCGCACTGCGTTAACCAATCAGCAGCCTGCTTGCTGCTGTCACATGATGAAGTCAAGTTGCTTGCTGTTGTCACATGATGATGTCACGTGATATGATATGAACTCCCAGACTTATTCAACATCCATTCAACATGGAGGAACGGCTGATATTGGCAGTGAGCAGTAAATAGTTTGTACATAATGTACATTATATAGTTCAAAATGTTATTTCATGTTTGGCCTCAATAAATTATTTTGGAATATGACTACATGCCTCATGTGGTTCTAATGCACAACAAAGCAAATCTTTAATCACTTAACTTGATTTCAATATATGAGACATATTCATTTTGTATTGAATGCTATTTATTCCATATCTAAATCTAGATTATATGAAACATTATTATTCTAGTCTAAAGACAACCAACTTTAATGTATAAGAACATAGGGTCTGTACAGTGTTATTAGAAACATAATCACAGAACAGGATAATCACTTTTGGAGGCTGGCTCCATTTATCATAAAACTTTTTTTTACAGTAAAAACTTGAACAAAGAAATGGCACATTTGTCTTTGTGGAATTGATGATCACAAGTAGGAGTCAATCATCGATCAGACAGGAATGCTGAGCATTCCAACTTTCACAGAAATATAAGACTTACACAAAAATATATCTATAATGTGTCTATTTCATACCTAAATCGCATAAAGTAGGTCAAATTATTTTACTATCTCGCTCATCAGGCAGATCGCTCGGGAGAGCAGGTTCAAGGTAGCGCGCGAGTGTATGAACTTGTCTCGCTATGAGAAAATTGTCGAAATAATAATGCAGACTTCTTTTACCAACTTCACAATTTGCTCTATGAATACATTCTCTATCAGTGGAGGATGTCAGATTAAGAATATATAATTGATAGAACCATGCTGTTATGAATTTATAAGTCTGCATTGACAACCTGGATGTGCCCTCTCACTACCAATTAACACCAAAATGACCTGGTAAAGGGAGTTCACACCTAAACAGTCATCAATTACTTGAAAACAAAGAGTCAAATGTATTCTATGTTTATGTATTGTATATTTTTACAATGCTGAATATTTGGCAAAAAAATTTGTTAGAGCAATATTAACACATTAATTGTGCTGTCCCTTATTCATAGTTTTAAGAGTATGGTGATTTGTTTATGTCTCATTGGGGGAATATGTCTGGCACCGCCCCTGAGCAGGTGTCTCTCTCCCCTTTGAAAACCTTAATTCAGCCTCGAACATGAGTCTATTTCCTTTCAAACACTCGCTTTATTCACGTGTCCTGTTCACTTTGGACACGCGAGTGGATTCAAATTCAAAAGTGTCCAACTAGACGCAAAAGAAGCAAATTTCACGCTCAATTTGCGATCAGTCTAAACGTAGCATTAGGCATTTTTATTCATTTTACATTCTTTCCTCCAAGTATTCACACAATTACAATATGCTATACTGGAGCTAATAAAATATAACCCCAGCCAAGTAGATAATAGTAAATCAGCTCCTTACCTGTGATAATTTTGTCCTCCATCTGGCCTGGCTGTCTTTCAAAAACACTTTTGTCCATTTGAGTGTCGAAACTCAAATGATCTAACAAACAGATGTAATCATCTTCTTGGCAGGAGATGGTTGATATCAAAAACATTTCCTTGTCCCACTCTTAAACAAACATTTTATGTCTCTGTTGCCAGTGAGAGCTACCGGTGGACAGCAGCAAAACAGTGGCTATATTGAGCCCTTCCCATTATTCTCCTTCACTGTCAAAGTCCCTAAGAATGACAATCATTTAAGCACAATCTTGATCAAAGTTACAATTACCCAGCTCTTCAGAAATTTGTTCACTTGCACTCGCCATTGTTAAAAAAAATCCCACTCTAACTCTTCATAGAAGCTATGTAGCTATTTATGGAAGAATGAACTGGGTAATATTCCCGCACAAAGTGCAAAGTTTTAGTATCCAATCAAACTGATTCAGGGGCGTGACGAGAACAGATACAGAATTCAACTGATCTCTTCCCCTGTAGTTTCATTCAGTGACGTCACTGGCGAGTGAACTCAAAAACTTAAGCAGGCCAGTTTAGGAAGTGCAGAACACATTGAAAATGATTCTTCCTTGATTACCAAACATCAGCACGTGTGAGGCCAATCACCCAATCAACCCCACTCATGCGTAAAGGACATACCCAAGAGTAACCAACTACAAACCTCAGTGTCCAGAAGGTGGTGCATCAGTCTCAAATGAAATCTAATAGTTCCTATACATAACTCAAACACAATACATCAATATAGTCCATTAATATATACAGTGGGGAGAACAAGTATTGGATACACTGACAATTTTGCAGGTTTTCCTACTTACAAAGCATGTAGCGGTCTGTAATTTTTATCATAGGTACAATTCAACTGTGAGAGACGGAATCTAAAACTAAAATCCAGAATATCACATTGTATGATTTTTAAATAATTCATTTGCATTTTATTGCGTGACAAGTATTTGATCACCAATCAACCAGTAAGAATTCCAGCTCTCACAGACCTTTTAGTTTTTTTAAGAAGCCTTCTTGTCCTCCACTGATTACCTGTATTAACGGCACCTGTTTGAACTTGTTACCTGTATAAAAGACACCTGTCCACACACTCAATCAAACAGACTCCAACCGCTCCAAAATGGCCAGGACCAGAGAGCTGTGTAAAGACATCAGGGATAAAATTGTAGACCTGCCCAAGGCTGGGATAGGCTACAGGACAATAGGCAAGCAGCTTGGTGAGAAGGCAACAACTGTGTCAATCTCCCTCAGTCTGGGGCTCCATGCAAGATTTCACCTCGTGGGACATCAATGATCATGAGGAAGGTGAGGGATCAGCACAGAACTACACGACAGGACCTGGTCAATGACCTGAAGAGAGCTGGGACCACAGTCTCAATGAAAACCATTTGTAACATGCTGTCATGGCTTTAAATCTTGCAGCGCATGCAAGGTCTCCCTGCTCAAGCCAGCGCATGTCCAGGCCCGTCTGAAGTTTGCCAATGACCATTTGGATGATCCAGAGGAGGAATGGGAGAAGGTCATGAGGTCTGATGAGACAAAAGTAGCGCTTTATGGTCTAAACTTCACTCGCCGTGTTTGGAGGAAGAAGAAGGATGATTACATACCCAAGAACACCATTCCAACCGTGAAGCTTGGAGGTGGAAACATCATTCTTTGGGGATGCTTTTCTGCAAAGGGGACAAGATGACTGCACCGTATTGAGGGGAGGATGGATGGGGCCATGTATGGCGAGATCTTGGCTAACAACCTGCTTCCCTCAGTAAAAGCATTGAAGATGGGTCGTGGCTGGGTCATCCAGCATGACACCGACCCAAAACTAACAGCCAGGGCAACTAAGGAGTGTCTCTGTAAGAAGCATCTCAAGGTCCTTGAGTGGCCTAGCCAGTCTCCAGACCTGAACCCAATAGAATATATTTGGAGGGAGCTGAAAGTCCGTCAAGGACTACAGGAAACGTATGATCTCTGTAATTGCTAAAACGTTTTCTGTACCAAATATTGAGATATGCTTTTCTAAAGTATCAAATACTTATGTCATGCAAAAAATGCTAATTAATTATTGAAAAATCATACAATGTGATTTTCAGTTTTTTTTGGGAAGGATTCCGTCTCACAGTTGAAGTGTACCTATGAGAAAAATTACAGACCTCTACATGCTTTGTAAATAGGAAAACCTGCAAAATCGGCAGTGTATCAAATACTTGTTCTCCCCACTGTACACAGTCCAAGACTATGCCACAACGTTCCCAATAATCCCTGTAATGTTGTCCTCAAATGAAATCAAATAGTTCCTCTACATAACTCAAACACAATACACAAAAACACATAGGACTTTCCTGACAAAGTCGTAAATTAATGCAAGGCATCAAAAAAGACAGAAAAAAGATCCATAAACACTCCTGGGAACTCAATGGTTTTATCACATCCCCAAAGTGCCAGTCTAAATCCACCACAGAATTTCACACAGTTCATCAAATATCATTGTACAGGTTGTTTTTACAAATACTAGGATGTTACCCTTTCTGTATGGTGCAATTTTAGTTTTTTGATGTAAGGCTATCTTAAGTGAGCATTTTAGATTTGTTTGTGTTGGTATATTTACTTGTTCAGTTGTTCTGCAAATTGCTTTTGTTCATTTACACCTGTTTTAATCCACAGCTAGAATAGAATCCAATTAACATAAATAGCATGTTCCCTAATACAGTAGGTACTAGCATATTGATCCCAGCTTTTTTTTCCTTTAACATTTGTTTGATGCAAATGTCTGGTCAATAATTTTCCATCTGCTTTGCTATGATAGGATTACATTATTAGAAATACACTGCTCAAAAACATTAAGGGAACATACAAACATAACACCATAGCACCAAGTCAATTAAACTTCAAGGATATCAATCTGTCCAGTTTGGAAGCATAAGAAATTGTGAATAAATTACACCTGTTTCGGTGCAAATGAAAGTGACAGATTAACTGGAGAGGCAATAGCAAGAAAACCCGCCAAAAGGGAATGTAAAACAATAAATTATATTTCAAACTGAAGCTCTCAATATAATTTATTGAGAGCTTCAGTTTGAAATATAATTTATTGTTTTACATTAAATTATATTTCAAACTGAAGCTCTCAATATATTTTTTATTTTCAGTTCACTCACAGATATATTAGGCTACGCTACCTTACAAAATGCTGTTTTTTTGTAACGTGGCATATGTAGACAGAACTCCTGTAACGACTCCACACACACACAAGGACTGTAGGAAATAGGTATTTAATGGATAAATAGATAATGCCACAGAATAACGATGTAGTATGTACTTCCACAATAAGTTGAGAACCGACAAGATTGGGTACACCGAATAACACAGGGCAGAGGTACAGAGACAGAATCCTTCTTCACAATGGTTTTCCAGGCTGGGTCATAC
>JACXGM010040686.1:0-10254 GCA_016801145.1 Umbra pygmaea
CCCTAAAAACTGCAGTTGTTAGGCCCCTCCTGAAAAAGAGCAATTTGGATCACACCGTACTGAGCAACTACAGACCAATCTCAAATCTCCCTTTCATAGGCAAGATCATTGAAAAAGTTGTTTTCAATCAGCTGAACAAATTCTTAAGCTCAAATGGACACTTTGACAATTTTCAATCTGGCTTCCGACCAAATCACAGCACAGAGACAGCGCTCGTAAAAATAATAAATGATATTCGCCTCAATATAGATACAGGCAAACTATCAGTGCTGGTACTACTCGACCTTAGTGCTGCATTTGACACTGTCGACCATTACATACTTCTTGACAGGCTGGAAAACTGGGTTGGGCTTTCTGGGATGGTCCTAAAATGGTTCAGGTCATACCTAGAAGCGAGAGGTTACTATGTGAGTATAGACAACCATAAGTCCGAGTGGACACCCATGACATGTGGAGTCCCACAAGGCTCAATTCTCAACCTTTCAACCTGTATATGCTCCCACTGAGCGAAATAATGAGAAAGAAACAAATTGCTTACCACAGCTATGCAGACGACACCCAGATCTACTTAGCCCTATCGCCTAACGACTATAGCCCCGTTGACTCCCTATGCCAATGCATTGATAAAATTAACAATTGGATGTGCCAAAACTTTCTTCAGTTAAACAAAGAGAAAACCGAAGTCATTGCATTTGGAAACAAAGATGAAGTTCTCAAGGTGAACGCATACATACCTTGATGCTAGGGGTCAAACAACTAAAGATAAAGTCTGGAATCTTGATGTGATTCTGGAGTCAGACCTTAGCTTCAGTAATCATGTTTAAGCAATAACTAAATCAGCATATTATCATCTTAAAAATATCTCAAGAATTAAGTGCTATATATATATTTATATACCCATGCTGAATACTCTATTCAACACTGCACATGTTCTTTTTATACTCCCCTGTGCTGCAATGTCGACAGAAATTTCCCCTACGGGGGATTAATAAAGTCTTATCTTATCTTATCTTAGTTACAATCAAGTGTACAGCAACGCTGTTCTTCATTAAATATTCAATAAAATGACTATATAAAAAGCAAGTGCATTCATTTTAGGTGCATTAATGAACAGTAAAAGAGTACATAGTGAAATGCACTTACTGGACAGATTTGTGTCTGAATTAGTTGGCAACATTAACCCAAATATTTTTTGTTTAGTTTTTTAGGCATGTTTTTTAGACCACACTGTCTCTCCCACACCTCAATCCCTGTTGCCCGTCTCAAAGGCATGACCTCCCTGCGTCCCACGATACCCAAACCTCTACCTCAGCACTCCTTGAAGCACTCTGTGCCACCAAGTCACCCTCCCCATTACTTTCCACTCCAACAGGGAACCCAACAAAAACTCACAACCCCCCCGTCTCCAACCTTATCAATATCCCCATGAGAGATGGAGGGAAGGAGTTCGTGCTAAAGGCATTATTTATTTTTCTTAGTAACACAGGGCTTTATAGTAGGATATAGCAGGGAGGTCGGCCTCACACTCCAGTGCAGTAGGTAGTGGTATATTTACCTTAAGTTGAATGTGGTCTCCCAATAACCTGGAAGAAGAAGAAAACCAAACAAAAAATGAAGAGCAATCAAAAAATGAAGAAGAGCAATCAAAAAATGAAGATGTATGTTGCATGTTTTTGGTCACAGTTGCAAGAATGGATGAATAAATGCAATATTTGTTTTGAATTAACGTTACAAATAGCAATGCTTGGAGACTTAAAATATAGTAGTCAGACAATTACCAATATGATAATTATTTTAGCAAAAATATTCATCTTTAATTCCAAATTGGTGGAGTCATTGAAAATAGAAAGATTTCATAATTATGTGAAGCATCACAGTACAGTAGAAATTTACATGGCCAATAGAAACCCAATATGGCTTTGGTTAAAAGATAGATGGACAGTGTTGGGTGTGGATGAGGGGTGGATCAAGTGAAACTGGGATCTGTAAAACGCACAAGATTTGTAAATATTGTAAAATAACACAAAATGTATAAGCTAGAGCTAAATTTTAAAATGGCACAATGTAATTGGTCTCAACTATTGGTCACGGTTAAGTAGAGGTTAGGACGGATGTAAAATATAGAAAGCAATAATATAAAACAAAAAGAAAGTGGGATTGGAAATGATGCACATTTTAGAACAAAGACAATCCTGTTGTCAAATACTGAAGCTGACCTTTCCCCCCCAAAAAAAAAAATTATGAGCAAACGAGAGAACTGGCAGCGTAACCTCAAAGCTGATATTGAGAGCAAAAGTCTGATCAGTGAGAAAGCAGCAGAAGGAACTGAAAACAAAAAGACAAATGGTAACACTTTACAATAAGGCTCCCTTATTAAGGGTTTATAAATGGTTTATACTTAGTCTATAAATTATGTTGTAAACTATTTATAAATCATTAACAACATGTTTTAACTCATTAAATTAAAAAGGCAACTGTCCCTTGATGCTTACCAAATAATGAGCCCACATGTATCTGTACTGCTAATCTTCAGATAGGATACTTACCTTAGTTGGTCTTCTCCATCAAATAGTGAGCCCACATGTATCTACACTGCTAATCTTCAGATAGGATACTTACCTTAGTTGGTCTTCTCCATCAGTCAGGATCATTGGTATCAGTTCACTGGGTTGATTCATTTAGATGTTTCCCGGCATTTCTATAGATGTTTGAGTTTATTCATTTCACATTTGTAACTGCAAAAAGTGTAAAACATCACCATTTACTAATGAGTTACTAAAATGTGTAACTGGCATACGGGAGGCTTACTGTAAAGTGCAAAACACAACTATTTACTAATGAGTTACTAATATTTTTAACTGCCAAAAGGGAGCCTTATTGTAAAGTGTAAACCACATCACCATTTATTAAAGTAGGGTTTTTGTAAGTGTGTATTTACAGTTTTAGTGAAGAATTTTAGTGCTATTTGTATTGTGCAAATACAGTTTTGTATTGCGCCAAGCTGTTTACCTTGTTTTTGTTATGTGCAAATGTTAGTAAATCGTTAATAGATGGTGATGTGTTTTAAACTTTACAATAAGGCTTCATTTTTGCAGTTACAAATGTTTACACTTCACCATTTTGAAATTACAAATGTAAAATGAATAAACTCAAAAATATATGGACATAAAAAATGAGATGCCAGGAAACATCTAAATGAATCAACCCAAAGAACTGATACCAATGATCCTGGCTGATGGAGAAGACCAACTAAGGTAAGTATTCTATCTGAAGATTAGCAGTACAGATACAAGTGGGCTCACTATTTGGCAAGCATAAGGGGACAGTTTCCTTTTTAATTTATTGAGTTATAACATGTTGTTGATGATTTATAAATTGTTTACAACATAATTTATAAACTAATTATTAACAATTCATAAACCCTTTATAAGTGAGCCTTATCGTAAAGTGTTACCAGACAAATGATCTATTAAGTAAAAGACCAACAGTTTGTTTGCAAGTTAGAAGTTTTACTTTTGACATTACATTTTTTTGTTTCACTGAGTTATTTTCTCTCATTCTTATTTTTGTTTGATATTCCAAAAGTTTTTTGATATATTGACTCAAATCTGATTCCATATGGGTGTGAATGTTTAAACTGTTCCAAAAAATGTGTATCTAGCAATAAAGTATGATGTAAATCCACTTTTGTTGATAATTATATGAATGAAAAATTAACAAATGAATCATAATTCACATTGTTCTTGTGGAGAAAGTAGCTCAGAATCAGCCGCTGTAGTGTTTAGATGACGATTTTACACCAAATGAAATGTCATCCTACTGGTTAAAGTTGCTTACTTATTTACAAGAACTGTGCACTCTTCTTACTGTTTCACCCACTGGGTTATCTTTAATAAACTTTTGCGTGTACGGTAAATTCTGCTCGGTCCGGTTACACATGCGTTGTCCCACTAAAACATGTCCAAAAAGTAAACAATGGTTCCTACTATAGATCATATTGTTACATCCCTTCTCTTGAATAGAAACTAATATAACTGAAAACACCATATACAGTGCCTTGCTAAAGTATTCGGCCCCCTTGAACATTTCGACCTTTTACCACATTTCCGGCTTCAAACATAAAGATATAAAACTGTAATTGTTTGTGAAGAAGCAACAACAAGTGGGACACAATCATGAAGTGGAACAAAATTTATTGGATATTTGAAACTTTTTTAACAAATAAAAACTGACAAATTAATCATGCAAAATTTTTCAGCCCCTTTACTTTTATTTAAAGTTTTCCACAAGCCACCTCGGGAAAGTGTCATTTAAAGTTTTCCACAAGCCACCTGGGGAACACACCAAACATGTGGAAGAAGGTTCTCTGGTCAGATGAAACCAAAATTGAACTTTTTGGCAACAATGCAAAACATTATGTTTGGCATAAAAGCAACACAGCTCATCACCCTGAACACACCATCCCCACTGTCAAACATGGTGGTGGCAGCATCATGGTTTGGGCCTGCTTTTCTTCAGCAGGGACAGAGAAGATGGCTAAAACTGATGGGAAAATTGATGGAGCCAAATACAGGACCATTCTGGAAGAACCTGATGGAGTCTGCAAAAGAAGATCTGAGACTGGGACGGAGATTTGCCTTCCAACAAGACATTGATCCAAAACATAAAGCAAAATCTACAATGGAATGGTTCACAAATAAACATATCCAGGTGTTAGAATGGCCAAGTCAAAGTCCAGACCTGAATCCAATCGAGAATCTGTAGAAAGAACTGAAAACTGCTGTTCACAAACGCTCTCCATCCAACCTCACTGAGCTCGAGCTGTTTTGCAAGGAGGAATGGGCAAAAATGTCAGTCTCTCAATGTGCAAAACTGATAGAGACATACCCCAAACTTTTTGAAAGCGGCAGCCCTCTTTTTACCGCCGTTCCTCCGCGGAAATACCGGAGGCGGCCCTTCCGCGACCCGTCGGAGGCAAACGCTTTTTTCGAGCGATCTACCGCTGCTTATTGTGTATATATAATTTTAATATTTATAAATTCTTCACATTCAGTTTATCAAAAAATATTGACCCAACCAGAAAGTCACATTTGGCATTTTTATTCCACATTTCAAAGTACAGTAACTTGGATTTACAAGCCATATTTAAAAAATAGAATAACAATTAAGCACTGTGACACAATGAGAAGGCAAACGTTAAAAACACTAAGTAGAATATTTGGTACCAGGTAAAGTGCAATATCAAGTATCAGGTATGAAATAGGATGTACAAGCTGTATTTAAGAATTACAGTTAAGCACTGACGTAATGAAAAGGCAAACATTATAAACAATATATTTGGTAACAGGTAATGTGCAATATCAAGTATGAAATAGGATGCACACGCTATATTTAAGAATAACAGTTAAGCACTGTGACGTAATGAGAAGGCAAACATAAACAACTAGAATTGGTACAATTTCTGGGGAAATTGTGTGAAGTGTTCTTGCCGCCACTAGTATTTTTGTAAAGTGGCAGGAATTCTGTATGGTGGGGTTGGAAATGTATTAAAATGTTATTACACACTATTACAACAATATTACAACACTATTACAACATGTACAACAATATTACAACACTATTACAACATGTACAACACTATTACAACACCATTACACACTATTACAACATGTACAACACTATTACAATGCTATTACAACATGTACAACACTATTACAACACCATTACACACTATTACAACAGTATTACAAGACTATTACAACACTATTACACACTAGTACAACATGTACAACACTATTAATACATGTACAACACTATTACAACACTATTACAACACTATTACAACACTATTACAACACTATTACACACTTTTACAACACTATTACAACACTATTACAACATGTACAACACTATTATAACACTATAACAACATGTGCAACACTATTACAACACTATTACACACTATTACAACACTATTACAACACGTCCAAAACTATTACACACTATTACAACACTATTACAACACTATTACAACACTATTACAACACTATTACAACATGTACAACACTATTACAAAACTATTACAACACTATTACAATAAATACAACATATACAACACTATTACAACACTATTACAACATGTACAACACTATTACAATGCTATTACAACATGTACAACACTATTACAACACTATTACAACACTATTACAACACTATTACAACATGTACAACACTATTACAACATGTACAACACTATTACAACACTATTACAACACTATTATATATTGTTAGAATGATGCTAGCATGATTTTAACAAGATATTAACCTGATTAGCATGATGCTAGCATGTTTTTGTAATATATTAGCATGATGCTAGCATGATAAACATGTTGCTAGCATCATGCTAGCATGTTTTTAGGAAGATATTAGCATGATTAGCATGATGCTAGCATGTTTTTAGTAAGATATTAGCAAGATTAGCATGATGCTAGCATGTTTTTGGTAAGATATTAGAATGATTAGCATGATGCTAACATTATGCTAGCATGATAGATTCTGTTGTGGTGTTGGGTGTAATATGCTATTAGGTGTGCTATGGTGTTGGCTGTTGTATGTTGTTAGCTTTTATTGAGTATGGTTTTTGGTGGGCTTTGGTGTTAGGAACAGCATGGCTTTGTAAATACTGTGGTGTAGTGTTAGGTGTGTGTCATTTAGTGTTGTGTGTGGTGTTAGGTGTGGAGTGGTACACTAAACACATATGGAGGGGTACACTTGAACACTGATATTGTTAAAACCAATAGTACTAGGTTGACCTTTCTATTAAAGTACAGTGTCATGTTAATTAATCAGTGGCCATGTTTACAACTCCCAGGGGAGAACCCTTTGATCTTGTTTTTAATTAAACCCTTTGATCTCTTAACGAGCCGCTGTGATGGTCACACAATATGACTGTTACAATTCTCCTCAGATTTACTGTAGTTGTGAAGGTATAGCTGTCTTCACACGGCTGTCATCCCACAGCTTAGAAACGTATATTGTTGGAATCCTTAGAACCAGGCCGACATATTGATATATAACATGTCTATGAAACCCTAAAACTATAGACACAGTGACAGGTTAGAAAGAGGGTTCTTTTTTAAAGTAGTTATAGTAGAGATTTAATGAATGTCTATGGAGAATGTGAGTTCCAAACAAATGGTCGTAGTGTAAAAAGTAGTATGTTTATGGCTTAGATTTCAACATTGTTAGTGACAGCAGAAATAGATGAATGTTTTGATATAACATTTGTGTATCTGGAGTGAGAACTGTAGGAATGGTGGCAGTTTAGAAAGTGACCAGGCCGACATTTTGATATATAACATGTCTATGATACCCTAAAACTGTAGAAACAGTGAAAGGTTAGAAATAGGGTTCATTTTTAAAGCTGTTAATGTGCCTGTTTCAATGAATGTCCATGGAGAATGTGAGTTCCAAACAAATGATCATAGTGTAAAAACTATTAAGTTTATGGCTTAGATTTTGGTATCGTTAGTGGCAGCAGGAGTAGATGAACGTTTTGATATAACATTTGTGTATGTGGAGTGAAAAATGTAGGAGTGGCGGCAGTTTAGAAATTGTTTCAAGATTAGGCAGGTAAGAGCTGCCTCCACTCTAGCTCCAATCTAGCTAGTCCATTCATTCCTATGGGACGATTTTTTCGCTACAAAAACGGTA
The DNA here is from genome assembly GCA_016801145.1 of Umbra pygmaea. NCBI lineage: Eukaryota > Metazoa > Chordata > Actinopteri > Esociformes > Umbridae > Umbra > Umbra pygmaea. The sequence continues at coordinate 7,714 of JACXGM010040686.1, forward strand.
ATAGACGAACAACCGTTTTATGAAACCTTTCACAAAACGGTACGAATGTGGAGGGTAACAAGCCGCACATGTCGGTACCTGACAGTGTATGTAATGTCAAAACTCTGGGAGTAGTGTCACTTTGAAGATTTTCTCCATTCATTCCTATGGGACTCTTTTAAACGCTATTATTTTGAAAACCGTTTCACGAAATGACAGGACTGTTAAGGGGAACAAGCCGCACGTTTCGGTACCTTACTTGATTTTTTTGCATAAAAACTCTGGGAGCAGTAGCGCACTGAAAATGTGGGCAATTCATTCCCTATGGGATTTTTTCACCACGAAAACTGTAATATTTCGCGAATCGTTTTACGAAACCTTCCACAAAACAATTCCAACTCGATCGGGATCAAGCCGCACGCTTTGGTACATTACTCTATGTATCGAGTTTTGAAGCTCTGGGAGCAGTAGGGGGGCAAATCTTTGCTATAATAATAATAAAAATAACTAGAATAGGTACAATTTCTGGGGGAATTGTGTGAAGTGTTCTTGCCGCCACTAGTAGCAAGATTAGTATAATGCTAGCATGATAAACTTACTGCTCGAATAATGCTAGCATGGTTTCATAAAGAAATTAGCATGATTAGTATAATGCTGAAATGTTTTTAGCAAGATATTACTATGATTAAAATGATGCTAGTACGTTTTTAGTAAGATAATTGTATGATTAGCATGATGACAGCATGTTTTTAGTAAGATATTAGCATGATTAACATGATACTAACATTGGTTAGTAAGATATTATTATGATTAGCTTGATGCTAGCATGATACTAGCATGATAAACATGTTACTAACATGATCCTAACATGTTTTAGTAAGATATTAGCATGATTAACATGATGCTAGCATGCCTTTAGTAAGATATTAGCATGTTTAGCATGATGCTAACATGATTTTAGGAAGATATTAATATAATAAACATGATGCTAACATGTTTTTAGGCAGATATTAACATGATAAACATAATGCTAGCATGTTTTTAATAATATATTAGCATGATTAGAATGATCCTAACATAATAAACCTGTTGCTAACATCATGCTAGCATGATAAACATGTTGCTTACATGATGCTTCCATGTTTTTAGTAAGATATTAGCACGATTAACATGATGCTAACATGTTTTTAGTAAGAAATTAGCATGATTAGCATGATGCTAGCATGTTTTTAGTAAGATATTAGTAGGATAACCATGATGCTAGCATGATGCTAGCATGAAAAATATGTTGCTAGCATGTTTTTACTGAGATATTAGTATGATTACCATGATGCTAGCATGTTTTTAGTAAGATATTAGCATGATTAGCATGATGCTAGCATGTTTTTAGTAAGATATTAGTAGGATAACCATGATGCTAACATGATGCTAGCATGATAAACATGTTGCTAGCATGTTTTAGTAAGATATTAGTATGATTACCATGATGCTAGTATAATAAACCTGTTGCTAACATGATAGGAAAATTAAAATACATGATGTTTACATGATGCTAGTAAGATATTAGCATGATTAGCATGATGCTAACATGTTTTTAGTAAGATATTAGCATGATTACCATGATGCTGACATGTTTTTAGTAAGATATTAGTATGATTACCATAATGCTAGCATGTTTTTAGTAAGATATTAGCATGATTAGCATGATGCTAGTATAATAAACCTGTTGCTAACATATTGATACAATGAAGGTACATGATGTTTACATGATGCTAGTATGTTTTTAGTAAGATATTAGCATGATTAGCATGATGCTAACATGCCACTATTGCCATGATTGACATGATGCTAGCATGATTAATAGTGTTTGGTGTAACTGTTTCGAGTGTTTGGAGTGGGCGGAGTAACTGGGCAGGGTGGGTGGAGAAACTGGTTGGAGGGTGCAGATTATATTGGTTAAGGGTTTTGAGTGGGTGGAGTAACTGGGTGGAGTGGGTAGAGTAAATGTGGGGAGTGGTTGGAGTGGGCAAAGTAACTGTTCGTATCAGCAGAATGGGTGGAGTCAACGGGTGGACTGGGCGGAGTAACTGGCTGAGTATTTGGAGTGGGCGGAGTAACCAATTAGAGTGGGCTGGAGTGTTTGGAGTGGGTGGAGTAACTGGGTGGAGTTAGAGGAATACCTGTGTGGATTGGTTGGAGTGGGCGGAGCAATCGATAGGAGTGGGCGGAGTAACTGGGTGGAGTGGGAGGAATAACTGTGTGGATTGGTTGGAGTGGGCGGAGCAATCGATTGGAGAGGGCGGAGTAAGTGAGTGGAGTGAGAGGAGTAACTGTGTGAATTGGTTGGAGTGGGCGGAGCAATAGATTGGAGAGGGCGGAGTAAGTGGGTGGAGTGGGAGGAGTATCTGTGTGGGTTGGTTAGAGTGGGCGGAGTAATCGATTGGAGAGGGCAGAGTAACTGGGTGGAGTGGGCAGAACATTTGTGTGGATTGGTTGGAGTGGGCGGAGTAATCGATTGGAGGGGACGGAGTAATTGAATGGAGTGGGAGGAGTAACTGTGTG
>JACXGM010040687.1:0-10254 GCA_016801145.1 Umbra pygmaea
AATAAACAAACAAGACTAACCCACATTTAACATAAATTAAGAAAAATAAACTAGTCCACCCGCCAAGGCAACCTCACATCTTTTTTTGCCTGTTAGTACCGCTCATTTGCTCGGGTGGACTAGACAGGATAACCGGAAACAAATACTGACACAAAAATGGAAAAACAACCGTACAGTGAGAGCAACGATAGTCCTCTGGCTCACTGCAACATACACACATACATTATAAACATCACATTTCAACCTTTTATTAACATTAAACAAATAGTATTAAAATCCTCATACAAATATTTAAAACCCTTGTGTACCTCAATGTCAACGAGCCGCCACTCGTTACTTTCTCCTCAACCACCGGCTCATCCAATCACCTCTGCCTGCCAACTAGAAAACAATCTTAATCGCTTCATCCTTACATCTACACATAAAGAATGCACATTCACAAACCAGTTAGCGTACCAATAATACAGGTATCCATCTGCCTGGACGCTAGCTGTGCACCGGTCTATTCGGCTAGAGTAGAACCCGCGGTCTGGCAACTACAGTTCCTTTTATACTAAAAAGATCAGTCCACTAGGTCCCACTGGCTACACATAGATTCAACCATCTTTCTCAGGTTACTACCATGTCTCATTACCAGCAACAGTATATCCCTCCTATGATATTTTACTAAATATGAATTTCCAACTTTTAACATGTCATCAGATGTAGCCTTAAAGATAAACATTTAATCTAAGCGAATAACCATATCTTTTATTTAATGCCTGTGCTTTTTAACTTCCCTTAACAACCAGACTTACACTCATTCCACCCCAAATATGCAGATACTGTTGCTTTCACTACACTAGTAGCTCGATGCAGAACTCTCCTTCAATTGAAGTCTTCCCAGCTCCCTCAGTGTCTCAATGACTCAGTGATGTCCTTCCTGTAGCTAGAGAAAATTAAGTCATATTTGGGGCTCCACCAAGAACATTTTTTAAAAGGTGGCAAACTTTTATTTCTTATTTTAAGGCCCTCCAGAGACTGCCTGACTAATCTTGTGCAGATGTTATCCTAGTTCCTTTTTCTAAATGTGTTTACTTAAAAACTTTTCTTTTTTTTACTTCTGTGCTTGTATTGTGTTTCGGTCCTGTTGTGCCTGTGTTTTTTATGTTTTCATTTATTTGCTTTAGGCTTTCTGTGTATATCGTGTTGTGTATGGCTGGGGTTATGTGGCAGGTTGGGTGTTGTGTTGAGGGGGGTCATGTTTCGTGGGAGGGATGTTCAGTTGAGTGGGGGGATGTATTGCGGGGGTACAATATATGGTGTATTTGTTTGTTCATTTTATTGTTCATTATACTGTCAACCCTAGTAATAAAAACATTATTAAAAAAACAGTGGTTCCCAAGTGGCAGTAGGAGGCCTGGTGGTAAATGGCCTCCAAGGGTACCTGAGAAGATTCATGCAGCCATAGGCTTACTGAAACTGAAATTGTGCAGGTATTTCAGGTTTTCATGGTAAAACATTATTTTGTTGGTGATACATAATGGAAGGTTTTTGGGAACCACTGTTTTAACCACTGCATACGGAGAGAGAACTTGACCATTCATCATGCTTTAGCGTTTAGATTTCTTTTTTTAATTCACCTATATTTTACCAGGTATGCTGTTTGAGAACTAACAAGGGATGTTGATGTAGCATCTAAGCATGTGGGCATTTGCCGCATGTGCCCAAGGTCCCTAATAAACAGACTACTAACATCATTAGAACCACAAATAAGTATTTTTGCATCATACATTCCAGTCAATCCAGGACCCAATCTACTCAGTTTGTAAGGTGTTTTAGTTTAATGAGTCATCCCTCAAGCCTGTTGATTTGCAGGGAATGCAACACAGCCACAGTCACACAACAGGGCAGAGATGTTAACAGAGTAGGGTACTTATCCTATTTCTTGCACCTTACCTAAAGGCACACATACATTTGACCTAAAAAGCAATGCTGGTATTAGCACAGCATTGCCTCTTTACTTCTCTGTCTGCCTCTGTAGTCAGTATCTCTCTCTACATGATGCTCTGCTTTCAGTTTTGGCAACTAGAGATCAGTATTATGTGTCAGGAGATATCTCTCATCCATGTCACAAAGTGGTCAAAAACCAGCAGTTTGACTGAGTGTGCACCAGAGTGTAGTGTTGGACATTCAGGCTGAACCGTCCACTCTCTACCCTCTAGCCTACACCCACTCTAAACTGTGCTGTAATCACGCCAGGGAATACACTCTATGGGTTCTTACTGTATCCTTAGTTTAGAAGTGTTGGCCATGGGCTTTCTCTGTTGACCGGGGCAATGAGCTCAAACCCTTAGCTCGGTGTCCTGTCCTCGACAATTCATTGCTACAGTGCTGGATTCTGCTCTATGTGAGTCAGCAGTCGCTTCTACCACCAAAGGCTGTGACCTTGTTAAAGCAGGGTCAGACATACACACACACACACACACACACACACATAAACAGGCAGAAACAAACAAAGACATTTCAAAATATCTCCAGGAAAAGGGCTCTGTTCTGTTTGGTTGGCATGTGAGTTATGATTGCAATGCCAGGGTTGTAGGTTTGATTTCTACGGGGGCACATGTAGAGCAATGTATGCATTCACCTTAAGTCAATTTGGAAAATAGAAAATGTCTCAAAGAGATGGACAGATTTGGAATAACACTGAAAGGGTGATTTATACAGAAACTGAAGTTTACACCTGACTGATCACTGTGCACAGCTGGCAAGTCATATTTTCTATAATTTTACTTAACTGTATTTGAAACTTAACTGTATACAGAGAAAGAATAATACTACACCAAAAACACAAGTGAATCATGATGATTTGCAGCCACCTAGAATAACATATGGTAAGGGCCAAAGGTCTCAGCAATGACAAGCAGCCTAACATATAACATAGCTGATATAAAACCAGCAGCCCTGTACCCCACTGCTTAGTTGCTACTAAAAGCTAAGCAGGGTCATGCCTGGTCAGTCCTTTGATGGGATACCAATGCTGCTAGAAGTGGTGTTGGAGGGCCAATAGGGGGGAATCATCCCGGTGATCTGTAGATCATTCCCAATGCCCCAGGGCAGTGACAGGGACATATGCCATGTGTAGAGTGCCGTAAATGAGTGTTCTGACTCTCTGTGGTCACTAAAGATCCCATGGCACTTATCGTAAGAGCAGGGGTGTTAACCCTGGTGTTCTGGACCAATAAGATCCTTGTACCATCATGTTAAACTAATCATCCCCATGTTTCAATTGGCTAATTCATCCCCTCCCCTTATTCTACCCAGGCTGTTGCTGGAAATGAGTGTTCTCAGTCAACTTGCCTGGGTAAGAGTAAACTAAACTAAAAGAGAAGTTATCATTTAATAAGACAACAAAACATCATTCACCTTATCCATCAATAGAAGGCGCTGTTTCCTCTCAAACCACAGCGCTGCAGTAGTTGCAACCTGGAATCTTGACTCCATGTGGCCACATTACTGAAATACCATTTCATGGATAAGGGTACCACACAGTGGTGGCTCATAGTATATGCTCTGACTGTGAAGCTTAGATGGGAATAGTCCAGGAGGGAGTCTGTCAGATAACAATAGTCACACACACACACACACACACACCTCCTTCTCTTGGCATTGATTAGAATACTGTAAGGCACAGAATGTTTTAAAGCTTTTTAAAACCAAATCTTAGAAACGTGACAATTAGACAAATATGTTTTGCATAAAACAAGAAGTGGTGCTCTATTGCTGGACACTGTGAATGTGCAGGTCTTTCCATCAGGTATGAATTGCAACATTGGTGGTATGATCCCTAGCGAAGTCAAAGACTCCTCAGGTTTACCTCTGGTTACACACTTCCATTGGGGCAACATTTTAAAAGGATACACAGGCAAAAAATACAATATTAAGGGCATCATTACATGTAAATCAACACATGTGGTGTACATTTTAACATGCCCCTGTAACCTGATATGTTTGGGATGACAATGAGAGCCCTAATAACTTGGATCGGTGAATATCACAGCAACATAAGGACCAATGTTGCAATGCATTTCTTTTAAAATGGCCCAAAAGTTGTCTGCACTAAGATACATTGGCATTGAGAAAATGGAATGTCCACGTAGGGTAGGAGAATGGGATTAATTTAATTGAGAGTGCTTTTGGATTTATGAATTAAACACCATACAGGTATTCCAGTTAGGGGCAGTGATGAGATCTACAGCAGACTCACACAACTCAATTGCTGGCTGAAGATGGAGTTCTGCTCTGTCACAGAAGATAGAATTTGTAGATAACTACCTATCTTTTTTTGGGACTCGCTCACAATAAAAAGAGTCATGCCTAACCTGCTGAAGAATTACAGACTCCATCCTAGCTGGAGTGGTGCTCTTCTTTTATCTAGAAACATAAAGCCTCACCATGAAATAGGATGCAGGTTAGGCTGCATGCTATTAGCTGTTAGCCTTGTGGAGAATTCCACTAGCATAGCAAGTCTTCCACTAGCATAGCCAGTGAAGTGAGTTCAGTTTTCCCCATTGAGACTGTGGCTGTAACGGGATCCAGGTTGAGTAAAGCTAAACAAGGGGGTGTTCACCTTAAATAAAGCCATCCACCATTTCTGTCACAAATGAAAATGATTACAATTACAAAAAAGACTAACATAAAAATGGGCCTATTAAATGCGTGATCCCTTGCTTCAAAAGAAATAATAGTCACTGAACTAATTACGGATCATAAACTTGATATGACTGGCCTGTGTGAATGGTCTGATAAATTCATTGCTTTAAATGATACTTTGCCTCCTGGTTACACTAGTATCCCTGTGAATCTTGCAATGGCGGTGGCGTAGCCAACTTTTAAGACACTGACCTTAAACTTACACCCAAAAAATAGCCACTATCTACAGGCCACTTAAGCCATACAGAGGTTTTCTTAAAAACCTAGAGGCCAGGCTCAAGGGGGTGACCAGTCCTCTTCTGGCTTTACCGGGTGGGGGATCTGAAGGTACACAGCCCATTGTATTAAGGTCACATTGTTTATCAGTGTTCAATTATTGTCCAAAAATGAAGATAGTAATGGGTGGGCTGTGACCATAATCTTTCTGTAGTGTCAACACAATTTTGTGTTCTTGGGCAGGGAGAACGCAATGCTCTCTGGAGATGTACAGCTGGAGTCACCAGGTGGAAACGTGATAACCAACAGGAGTGACGTGGGCACCAGCACAGCAGGGTGGGCACAGAACAAGGACGGGAGTCATCAGGCCACATGGTCCTCAGCAAGATAGTTGCAGCCCTACTTGTTATTATAGTTTTTCTATACTAGATGATGCCCACCATTGTATAATGTATGAATATATTACTGTACATTAATGTCACATCCGGTAACCTGAAGAATCCTAAGAAATATTGTTTGTTTGATGCAGGGAGAATAAAACTCACTGTGAGTAGCATAGTCAGTTGTGTGGGTGCCTTTTTGACCCATCAGTTTTTTGCCTAGCACTGTTTTGTTGTTGTTGTAATAATACAGGGATGTGCATATAGAGTACTATTTATCCATGACTCTGAGGAAAGATCAGGATGCCTGTAAAATATCCAAGATATTTATTTTACTGGTCAACGGGATGTGAAGTGATAGTCCCAGGTGTTGTACCATTACATATAAACCATTATAAATAACGTAATTAAATGGGAATTAAATTTACCGCTAATCTATTGAGCTCACATGTGACTGTACATGTAGTTTTCATTTAAACCCACCAAATCTACATTAGAAAAACGCACATTTTATTTAATTCCATTTAGTCATTTAATTATAACATTGCAGCCTGAAAATAAATCTGCATTGCTATTCTAATATATGTATTCACTTATTATTAAAGTTTTTCCTTTTCTGTTATTTGGTCTGTTGTTGGACATAATGTGGATATAATGTTGCTAAGCGATTCTTCAATGAATTACAGCAAAAATAACATTTAAAGTAAGTTCAAACCTCTTTCCTCCATTTCTCTAGGATTAGCATGGAAAACGCTAGGCTTGTGACATTCTAATTTGCAGTCATCAAATTGTGGTTGGAATAATACATGTAATTTAGCACATGACCATTTCCTGTTTACAATAATGGCTGTTCTGAACACAGGCTCCTGGCTAAATGCCCTGGTCCACAGCTGGGAACCAAACAGACACAATGTCTACCAATAGTGCCTGCCTTTTGACCAGGACCCATGTTGAAGAGTGATTAGGCCTTAAGGCTTTTTAGTTGGACAATAATATTGACTGGGAAAAGAAAATAAGTAGAAGCTGACAAATTGCTGTGTAATTACAGTCCTCTACAATCTATAATCCCTACTGGGCTTGTTAACATTTACTTCCTGTCATTGCTTAGCTCCCCGTATTGTACAACATCCAGAAAAAGCTAAAATAATTACAAACATGTCCTTCAGTATTCTGAGTGTATTTAATCAGTTTTTGACTATGGTAACAACAGCTGGATTTGCTGCAGTCTTCACAGCTCATTATAGTACATGCATATCTGTATATACTTATCAACACTTAATATGAGGGGGGAGGGGGGTTAACGTGGTGATAAGCAAAATGAAAAATCAGAAACGAACTTACTATCCTATCTTCTTTAAAGACGGACATGTATATTTACCAATACACATTTTGTCAGCACTGGAGAGAAACAATATTTCCGATGTATATTCATAATATTGATAGAGTTGTAGCTTACCGTCAAAAGTCTCCGAGACAGTCTCTAAAACCCGCACCTCTCTTCTACATTCTTGCACTTTCAGCACTCCGGACAGCGACTCCCGCGTGCTGTGTCCACTTTTCTGACATTGAAACATTGTTGATTGAAGACTTCTCCCTTTGCTTCCTATCCGGACGTGCCGCCTTCGATCTGGTGAAGCTACATGCACTATGGTGTTGCTTCTTCTTTTCAACGTCGAGGTAACTGATCCCATGGCAGCCGTATACCCTTGTTTAGTATGTGTTTCAGAAATGTTTACTTGCGGTAAACTATTCCTAAAATTTTAAATTATTCATGAAAGTGTTTTTTTTTACTTTTGATTTATTTGATTTCGGCGAAAATGATAACATCAATTAATGAACGGAAACTAACTTGCTTTCTTGACAGATTGTTCTATTAACTGACTACAATGGGCTTTTCCTGCAGCAGTCGATGTACTGTAGCCCACTCTAATATTTTATAGTTCTTCATCAGTTTTCCAAATGGATCGGATGGAACTACTCTGGAGGGTAGGGACTAACGCAAGACCAATCAGTCAAGTTGTGTTGGATGCGCTAGATGATGACGTTTATTTTTACTCAGTAATTTACTGGGGGTTTAACAGCTTCAGTTGTCTAATTGTGTGCTGTGTGCCATTACTGATACATTTAGCTATATACTCTAATAATAGCAATCCATGGTGCAGTGTTGAGATGTGACAAAGGCGAACGGTGGAGAATAAAATAAACATATAGTTTAATCCCGAAAAACACTTCTAAAACAAAACTTGCCTCGAGGGGCAAAATACTTAATAACAAACATGACATTGGCGCACAGACGTACAGACGACAATATGGACAACTACTAACACAAGGGTTTAAATACACTTAATAATTAGTGAGTGAATGCAGCTGTCATGATAATAAGAAATGCTATAGGACGAATGGAAACATGTGACTGGATCTTAACAGAGCGGGAACTAAAACCAGAACAATTCACACAGGGTAGAAATCATATGGGAAATACACAGAAGGGAGAACACAAAACACACAATCAGGATCCCGTGACATTTACACTACTGCATTAAATCTTAGGCACCTGTACAACAAGATCTTTAAACGAAAGATGCTTTAAAAAAAATTTAAATTCTGAGCCATTATTAAAATGTAATTAATTAAATACCTGGTTTGGATAAGTGATCAGCCCCCTAGAGTAACCATTATAAACTTTTTCAGGTACAACCAGACACTTCCCAGATCACATACCATGCTAATTGCCCCATCCCTGACATCAATTGTAGTGGTTTTTATTACTTCATAAGAAAACCAGCTGATCCATGATGAGGCCATTACTAGTAGTGCATGGAAACGGAAATAATACACCATGGGTGGAAAGGTGCTTTCAAAAGGGAAAGTTGTGGAAAACCAGTGGCAGTCTTAGTGATTTTGGGGCCCAAGGCGAAGAATGGTTGGGAAACATATATTATAAATTGTTTACCTATTGTCTTTATCAGAGCCATACCGGCAATATTTTGAACACACATTCCTTCTTTCTTTCTGTATGCATGGATCTTCCATTTCCAAAGACTCCTGAATTGCTTCCCTTTTCAGCGTCGAGTAAATCAACTAGTTTGAAACTACAAGACTCTTGCTAATACGGCCATTTCTTGCATAGAGGCATGTCGGATTACTGAGAGTGCATGTAAATCTAATGATTTCTGTGCTTACCTCACTGTAAATCTGAAGGCCCCGAAAGTAATGGGATTAATGAGAAAAATGAAAACACAACGCAAATAGTGCATTACACCTACATAGAGTATATGGTACCAAACATCCCGGTAGTCTACCAGAGATGTTAACTTTAGTTCTGGAAAAAAAAAACTGGATGTTTTTGGTCTGGCCCTAAACGTATTTTGGGGCTGACTTGCACTGCTAGTATGCTGTCAATTAAATATGCACAACAAAAACCAATACTTTGTTTCAACTAAAAGCTTCATTAACTAAATTCGCACAGGATTGTTATGGAACTATTTACAATGATTGATAATTATGTGTGTACAGAAAAAAAATGTTTAACTTGTTTTTCCAACGTTATTTCCTTGTTTGATTCCTCAGAAGTTAATCACTATGGTTTATCTCAAACTTAGCTAGCCTACTCACACCACTGACCCCTGTGAATCAACAGATCTGGAAAAGGTTTTGCAGCCAGAGTTGCCAGGTGTTTCAAACATGTCATGGTTAAAAAACAGTGAAAATACTTTAAAACTAGCCTAATTACTTTATGCACAACAGATTTTTACAATACTGTTCTCAATTATTAAATGCATATTTAACTGATTTTTTTCTACTGAATTCTCTTCATGTTTGTTCATTCAAGACTATTTTTTTTGTCATATGCAGATAGTGCTCCCTTAGGAAATACACAGTCATGACAATACTGTTTCAACACATAAGGATACATCTGTGTACCAAATCAATACATCTGTGTTACAATACATGACAATGTATATCAGTAGGCAAACAAATTATCAAGGAAGAATATTTAACTTCATTGAACTTTTATCAATTTTATTGTAGATCAATGTAGATGGGAAACATTGATGGAAATTTTAGTTTGTGTTAACGAAGATGCTGGTCGTGTTGTCAAGCAATTGCTTTACTAGAATAATGTTGGTACTGCACATGTCTGGTTCTTTTAGTATTTACTGCAGGAAGAGTGCCGGGTAATTGAGAGGCCGGTTTATTAATAAACCACCCATGCTGGCTTGCCTGGTAGGCTCCCCTCTCTCTACTGGGATATCCTCACTCCAATGCTACCCCTGGGGTGGTTACAGTCTGCTGGTGACCCTTTAAAGGTGTGGTCTTTGCAATGTGGGTGGGTCGGAAGCATGCCTGCTTGCTCCTGTCCAAGGCTTTTCCTTGTCTCTTGTCCCCCCCTTGTCTCAGCCCCAGATGTTATGCTGCAATAGTTTATGTGCCGGGGGGGGGGGGTTTCTGCCCCCAGAGGCAGATTATATATTCATTTTGGGGTAAGAGCTGTGTCAAGGTACTAGACCCAAGTTATGCCCACTCAGTGCTTGAAGTGGGAAAAAAAAGGTGCCGGTACTCTCTTGCATTGGCAAATCTTAATGACATTTAATTTCTACAGTGAAAAACAAAACATTGAGATATTGCTGGTACCACAACAATTTATTGTTATTTATAACAACATAAATGTATTTATTTAAACAAGTCATGTGTGTGTCCCTTGACAAACAGTCAGGCCAACCATGTGTTTCGTTACTCACGTTATTGATGACATCGCTGTCATTGACTAACCGGCAATTTCCACTAACTGCGGAACGGCTGCAGATCCGCTCCGGAACGGCGGCGGAGTCGATAGGTTTCTATTAAAGTCAATGTGTGTATTTTCACTGACTGCGGAACGGCTGCGTTCCGACTCCGTCCCAGCTCCGGCGATCCGCAGCCCTGCGGAGCAGATACGCAGAGCTTCTATTTCTGCCGGATGCCG
>JACXGM010040688.1:0-10256 GCA_016801145.1 Umbra pygmaea
ACTTGCCTGATCAAATAATAGTAAAATATTAAAATAAAACCATGTATCAGTGCTATTCATAGTCAACAAATAGGCCTAGTGAGTTTTTGGCTAGATTTGGATCTTTGACCTTGGTCCTGTTTCAACATAGTCTCACTAAGTTCAGTTTGCCTGCTGACTTTTGTGTGACTTTCAACCTTAAGAGGATGCCTCTGTTTAATGTCAGGCTTTTGTTGTCCCTCTGCACTTTATTGTGAGATTTACTGTTAGTCTCACTGGTAATTACCCTTATCTGCTGTTCTGCACAATGGCTTTGCTGCCACATAAGCTATAATACTTTAGAAACGTTTTATGAAAATGGTTTGTGGAGGACAGGCATCGAATATGGAAAATTGGGAAATAAATGTTTTCCAACCATGCAATAAATCAATCATTGTTAAGTAAAAGGAAAATAATGAAAACCTAATAAATGTTATATGGGTGACCTCTATTTAAATGTGTCTAGCCTACCTGCTATTGTGTTCTCATGCTTTGAGCACCTCCACATACAAGCTGTAATTGGTTGGGAATCAAAAGGCTTAATCAATAAGGCTGCTGTGGAGAGTCATTTCCAATAAAGACACACATTACTCTTGGGTGCTGAGATGTCTGAAGGCTCTGGTCTCCCTGCCCAGGATTAGTTAGAGGTTCTGTTGTCAGATGACTGATCTTACAGGCGCGGCACAGGGCATTCACACAGTCTGCATGCATACACAGAAGCTGTGTGGAACCTAATGAAGATTAAAGGTCCCTGTATTGTGTAACAGCAGCTGAACGTGCCTCTCTGTTTGTCTCCGCAGGCTGGTCAGAGACAGCACCATCCTGCCTGCCATCTTTCAAGTCATCGCAGTAAGTTAATAGCCCCATTTAGATGCTTTCTTTTCAACCTTGAACGTTCTCCGGGAATCTGCTTTGGTGCACAGATTTATTTATCATCTAATCTGGCTGCACAGATTTTCATATCCAAGCTTAGGTAAAAAGTTATCTCCCTGAAAATAAGTGGTTTGTCAAATTCCCACCTACATCTCCTGTATGTCTGTCTTTCAGGATGGCCCGGGGTGGATAATAGTGTAAAGGAATGTTAAGATGAAAGCCATATTACCCACCCCCCTTTGCTGTATCAAACCCCACCTACCCTTTTTTCTCTGTCATGAAAATAATATATATGCCTTATATTGGGTGGAGACTTTTGGCTATGGGAACATAATTCATAGGCTGTTATGGGGGGATTTCTGCTGGGCCAGACTTTTTAGCTCGTAAAATACCTCCCTCCCTTCCTCCCGAACCCCCATCGTCCCTGCCAGCCGGCTTCTTTCTTTCTCTCAGTCATTTCAAACTGAGCTCTTTTTGCACCAGCAACGCTCGTTTGCAAAGGTTCTTTATTGATTTATTATGCAAATGAATGTGCCATGCGGTGATGACCCATCCAGTGCATTGTGTAATTGAGGGAGCGCTGCAGCCTTTTGGTGGAGCTGTGCTTAATGGAGTGACAATATGAAGTCCTGTTCACACCCTCAAACTCCCACAACAGGTTACATATTCATCAGACCACAACGCTTTTACCAGTAAACAGCCAATTCCCCCTTGACCTCAATCCGCCAGTAAACTGCTCTGCCCTCTTTAATGAACATCTCGCTTGGATGACTTCTCAGACGCGATACCACGGCATGTAAGGAGACTTTGACAACATCACAGAGACGGAATAACTTAGCTGTTAGATTGATTGTCTTTGACTTCCACAACACTATGATTTAAGAATCTATATGTTAGAAACTGGATGTATGACTGTAGACTTTCTTCATAGGCATATTAAGAATAAGAATAAATACTGGAATGCACAAGAAATGAATGAGAGCGTTCATCTGAACTCTGCAGGCAGTGTTACGAATACTGCCAATGCAAGAAGAAGAGCCATTTAATGTGCCTTACCAACCGATACAGTCAGCGTGTCATCCAGGTCAAGCACTTAACTACCGCTCTATCTAATAAAGGACCATCTACACTCAATCACATGCTGTAGGTTTCTCCTGCTCACATCTACTCCAGCGAAGGAAGGTTTACCATTGCTGCCTATTGCCTAGGGCCAGGGCATTTAGTACACACGGCTTAAAGATACTCACAATTTTAAACCATCTGTAGGCACCGAGTTTGTGTACTGAATTGCACACTATTGCGTATGTTTTGCGCCAGGTTTGGTCAAAGGTTGTCCACTACTTCGGGAAGAGGTTGCGATTTGTGATGCGGACCAACCCTTTACTCTGAACTACAGTAGATTTCCTTATCCATTTGGAAGAATCCAATATGCAGGCTGGGATTTTATCGGATTGACTTTTCACGACCAAAGCTAGGGCAGACTGCAGTAGTAATGGCTGTCCACTTATTCCTTTTAAGACCAGTTCAGCAGTTTCACGGGCTGACATTGATTCAGGCCAAAGAAGCCATGAAAGTGGTCCGCGGACGGAGCCATAATGGAGATCGCTAACGAGTGCGGTGAGGAAGCCAGTTTGATTGGCAGTGGCATTGATTGAGGGTGGTCCAACATCAGCAGGCGTATCCTTACGCAAGCGCGGATGAAACGTCAGTTTGACAACAGACGTATGTCATCTAGAGACTAAGGCTCAACTCTAGTTAGTCACTGATGATCAAGACTGGTTGTGTGCACAGGAATTCTGAGTTCTCGATTGCCTCCATTTCAACAACTTGGTTTTAAAAGAGAACGTCTGGATCACTTAGTATTAAGAGAACAAATATTTTGGTTCTGTCTGGTTGATCTTTTAGAGAATGGTGCGAAGCTCTAGCCTTCTCTACCTGCACTGAGTGGTGTTCCCTTGTCCCCAATGGGATTTCATCTGACAGGGCTAATGAAATTGGAGGAAAAGCCATTTGCCTGTGTACGGGTGGGGATGGGGGGGCAACAATGTCTGATTGCAATATTGCTCTAGCCAGTTTTGAGCCAGTGTGTGTGCTCTGTTCCCTTTCTCATTAGCGGCAGCCGAGGAAGAGAAGAAAAGGCTGCACTGCGACAAATATTGATCTCTATACCAAATTACCTCTTGGAGAAAAGAAAATCCAATAAAGCACACATAAACACAACCTTTTGTTGTACTGCAATGCTAGTTTTCAGAGCTTTGACCAGAAAGGGGGACAGAAAAATCATTTTCTGTTCAGCCACCTATTCTGTATTGTTGGGCGAATGTACTTTTTATTTGACTTTTTCATTCATTTTCTGTAAGGATTCCACAGAAACTATCCTTCTGCTCCACCTCTCAGGAAGACCCAGAAACACTCACAGCAGTGTGGTTGAATATCCTGTACGTTTAAAAGAGGACTGCACTGATATTTAGCAGCAAAACCGAAGTGATTTTGGTGCAGAGTGCGGTATGTTTTCATTAAGAGGTGTTAATGTATGTATGACCCTGCTCTTCTCCAGTGGCCTAGAAGAGAAATCTATTGAAACATGGGACGTTTGTGGGCCTTGAGATTCCATGGCTGACTCATCTAGGAGGCTGAGCGTATCCCTGAGCTGCTGGCCCTCTGAGCTCAATCTGCTCGGCGCTGCTTGTCAGCCTGGAAAACTTTGAAAGCCTAGTCTGGGCCCCTAATTATGGCACACATTGATTTTGTGTGTGTGTGTGTGTGTGTGTGTGTGTGTGTGTGTGTGTGTGTGTGTTCACTCTGGGCTAGATCTACGATACCAGCATCCTAGCCGTGGCCTTCATTGCCTGCCTACTTATTATGTTTCTAATTGCCCCCTGCGCCCTGCTCACCAGATAATTACACAACCTTCACAAGCAGCATGCAGACGAGGCTCCTCAGCCCCCATCGCCCAAAGTAACCTCCCCCTCCCAAACATGCCTACTACTTTCCTCTCCACCTCCTCCTGGTTCCTCTCCTCCACCTTTTGCTTCCTCTCCTCCACCACCCAGATCCTCTCCTCCACCTTTTGGTTTCTCTCCTCCACCACCCGGTTCCTCTCCTCCACCACTTGCTTCCTCTCCTCCACCACCCGGTTCCTCCCCTCCACCTTCCAGTTTCTCTCCTCCACCACTTTGGTCCTCTCCTCCACCACCCGGTTCCTCTCCTCCACCACCCGGTTCCTCTCCTCCACCACCCGTTTCCTCCCCTCCACCTCCCAGTTTCTCTCCTCCACCACTTTGGGTCTTCTCCTCCACCACCCAGGTTCTCTCCTCCACCAACCGGTTCCTCTCCTCCACCACCCGGTTCCTCTCCTCCACCACCCATGTCCTCTCCTCCACCACTCAGTTTCTTTCCTCCACCTTTTGGTTTTTCTCCTCAGCCACTAGGGTCTTCTCCACCACCCGGTTCCTCTCCTCCATCACTGAGGTTTGCTCCTCCACCATCCAGTTCCTCTCCTCCACCTTTTGGTTCCTCTTCTCCACCACCCAGTTCCTCTCCTCCACCTCCCAGTTTCTCTCCACCTTTTGGTACCTCTCCTCCATCTTTTGGTTCCTCTCCTCCACCACCCAGTTTCTCTCCTCCACCACGCAGCTCTTCTCCTCCACGACCTGGTTCCTCTCCTCCATCTTTTGGTTCCTCTCCTCCACCACCCAGTTCCTCTCCTCCACCACACAGGTCCTCTCCTCCACCAACCAGTTCCTCTCCTCCATCAACCAGGTTCTCTCCTCCACCTTTTGGTTCCTCTCCTCCACCACCCCGTTCCTCTCTTCCACAACCCCAGCTTCCGTTTCTCTATCTGCCCCACCTACTTCTCCCCAGCCCTTTTCTCCCATGTCCCGCTACTCCACCTTCATCTTTCCAAACACTCCCCACCCTACCCTGCTTCATATCTGGCCTTCCTCCAGCCCCGAGTCAATTCTGGAAGATACTTCTTACCTCCACCTCGATAAGCTATTGACTATATTTCGACAAAGCTCACGTTTATTTTCACAGTCATCAACAGTTATTGACTCTTAAAGGAACAAACATGTGCATCTAGGAGCCGAAGTTTCTGTGTGTTAATGAAGCGCCAAGTTTTTTCTTAAGTCAGTAAAAGTGCAAAATGTTTTTTGTTGTTATTGTTGTCAGGTCTTGTTGACTTCCTGTTCTGTGTGTTTACACAGGAGCATCAGCACAGTGTGTTGGGTGGCACCATGCAGAACGCATTGGCTCTACTCAGCAACCTGACTGGACCAAAGGATGCAGACCTCCAGCCCTTCTACAGACAAGGTGCTTCACACAAACAAATGCCTTGTACTTGTATGTCGTGGCTGTTGGCCGAAAACCCTAATCCACAAACAGACACTTTTCAGGGACTGAACAATGACCACATTTTTCACATTGACTAACAGACAAATATGAAACATCAGAATACATTTTGAGTACAGTTTTTTGTCACTGGAGTCAAGAAATCTTTTGACTACCTTAAGGGTGCTGTCCCCTTCCAACATGTAAAACAATAGGGCAAAAGTAAAGATAAAAAGTATTATTTATCTTGGTACCCCTCTGTGATTGAAAAATATTTGATGGTCTAATATTACCACTGTAATAATATACAGTATTTAGGCACAGCATTCACTAAAACCATTATACACAAAGTACCATTATAATCAGGAACTGCTATTGATTTTTGTCCTTTTGCTCTCTAAATGGCCCGGGTTTGTTTCCATGACAGTAATGGACACCATTTGCCTTGGTCTCAGGCATCTGATTGCACTGCCATGCTGGCACGCTTTTAGCCGTGTGCCAGCATGTTTGTTAGTTTAGCCGGCATAGTCTTTCCTATGGAGGGCCTGTGTGTGTGTTGTACAGCCCCTATCAGGTCATCTCCGTCTCTGTCCCGCCACAGGCAGCGCCCGGCAGCCTGTCCTCCCTCCACTCGTAGATCTGATGCAATCCGCCATGCTGCTGTGCAGCCATTGGCCGGTTAGCCGCTCGCCTCTCCTGCCTTGGCATGTTTGTGCTTTTGTATCATCGCTGTTCAGTACTCAGCTGGTTGAATAATACATTCCTTTTGTTAGGGCTTTACTGTGTTGACAGCTCTTGCTAGCAGTCAGCCGGTCTCTCTGCTAGCGCCACACACTAGTTTCCACTCTCCTTCTGCCGTCTGGAGCTGAGAGAGGCTGTCCTGTCCACACTGTGGGGTTGTATAGCAGCTCAGGGATAAGTCAGACACTCACAAACAGGCTCCACATTCAGCATGCTCATCCCAGGGGAATGCCAGGGCACCCTGCAGATAGTGGGTCTGACTCTGGCAATTTTGGCGCCCTTGGAAATATCTGATGATGGCGCCCCATTTCTAAACATACAGTTGTATGCAAAAGTTTAGGCACCCCTGACAATTTCTATGATTTTCATTTATAAGTAATTGGGTGTTTGGATCAGCAATTTCACTTTGATCTATCAAATAACAGAAGGACACAGTAATATTTCGGTATTGAAATGAGGTTCAACAGAAAATGTGCAATATGCATCAAAACGAAATTACGCAGGTGCATACATTTTGTCACCCTTGTCATTTCTTTTATTTGAATACCTGTATCTTCCTAGCACTGATTAATTGGAACACACAATTGGATTGGTGAGTTCATTAAGACTTGAACTTCATAGACAGGTGCATCCAATCATGAGAAAATGTATTTAAGGTGGCCAATTGTAAGTTGTTGTTCTCTTTGACTCTCCTCTGAAGAGTGACAAAATGGGGGCCTCAAAACATCTCTCAATTGACCTGAAAACTAAGATTGTTCAATATTAGGGTTTAGGGGAAGGCTACAAAAAGCTATTGCAGAGATTTAAGCTGTCAGTGTCCACTGTGAGGAACATAGTGAGGGAATGGAAGACCACAGGCACAGTTCTTGTTATCTTCTTCAAGTAAAATTTTGGAGAGGCAAAGGATGGTGAGAACAGTCAAACACAGCCCACAGACCACCTCCAAAGACCTACATCATCTTACTGCAGATGGTGTCACTGCATCGTTCAACAATTCAGCACACTTTGCACAAGGAGAAGCTGTACGGGAGAGTGATGCGGAAGACGCCTTTTCTGCACACACACCACAAACAGAGTCGCTTGACATATGCAAACGCACATTCGGACAATCCAGCTTCATTTTGAAAGAAGGTGCTGTGGACTGATGAAACAAATATGGAGATATTTGGTCATAACAAGGGGTGTTATGCATGGCGGCAAAATAACCCAGCATTCTAAGTCAAACACTTGCGACCCACAGTATAATTTGGTGGAGGTTCCATCATGCTGTGGGGCTGTGTGGCCAGTGCCGGTAATGGGAATCTTGTTAAAGTTGAGGGTCGCATGGATTCCACTCAATATCAGCAGATACTTGAGAATAATGTAGAGGAATCAGTCACAAAGACAACAACCCAAAACACTGCTCAAAATCTACTTCTGGCATTTATGCAGAGGAACAAGTACAATGTTCTGGAATGGCCATCCCAGTCCCCAGACCTGAATATCATTGAAATTATGTGGGGTGATTTGAAGCGGGCTGTCCATGCTCGGCAACCATTAAAATCTAACTGAACTGGAGATGTTTTGCAAGGAGGAATGGTCCAAAATACCTTCATCCAGAATCCAGACACACATTACAGGCTTTAGGAAGCATCTAAAGGCTGTTATTTTTGCTAAAGGAGGTTCAACTAAATATTGATGTGATATTTCTGTTGGGGTGCCCAAATTTACGCACATGTCTAATTTCGTTTTAACATTTTCTGTTTATCCAATAAACCTAATTTCAATACTGAAATATTACAGTCTTTCAGTTATTTGATGTATCAAAATTAAATTGCTGATCCAAACACCCAATTATTTATAAATGAAAATCATGGAAATTATCAGGGGTGCCTAAACTTTTGCATACGACTGTATAGTGGCAATAAATCTACAACTACATCTAATCTAGCTACTTTTGACATTAGCTCAATTTGAAAACAATTGAGCTAATGTTAGACTGCTAGATTATTATCAAGTGGAAATATTTTGTCATTTAGCCTGATGCTCTTTTCCAGAGCAACTTACAGTACATTAGGCCTAAGTGCATACTGTACATTCAAGAGAAGAAAAGTGAAACTGGTCACAACCACAACTCAGTAGTAAGAGCATTCTAATATTTGAACATTTTCCAAAATATGTACACACAGTACCTGTTCTGAGATTTCTTCCCCTCTTCTTTTCTGTGTTATCCCCTGTTCACTTGACAGATTAGCTGCTCTGTCATCGTTTGTGACTGTGATTCCTGAATACTTGAACTAGCCATGGTCTTAAATTGTAGTATTATCTGCCGAGTAGCTAACATGTTAACCCAGCGCCCCAACTACCACCAGTCAGGGACAGAGATGAGTGCGGCTCGTGAGGAAGGGAGTATGTAATATTGAATTATTTTGGCTTGCTGGCAGGTTTGACACATTGCCTATCCCCTGCTACAGGAAGTAGAGGGGTTGTGCTTGATTTCTTTTGATGTGCCGGCATTGATCCATACAGCAGGCAGAGAGTTTTTAATTTCTTAGCTTGGCCTTGTGGGTCTAATGAAATGAATCCCCCTGCCATTAAGCTATTAAGACAAATATACATACAGTAAGACTAATGAAATGAATACCCTTCACTTCATACAGTAGGTCAAATGAAATGAGTACGCTCCACTTTATACAGTAGGTCAAATGAAATGAGTACGCTCCACTTCATACAGTAGGTCAAATTAAATGAGTACGCTCCACTTCATACAGTAGGTCAAATAAAATGAGTACGCTCCACTTCATACAGTAGGTCAAATGAAATGAGTACCAATCACTTCATACAGTTGGTTAAATGAAATGAGTACCATTCACCTCATAAAGTAGGTCAAATTAAATGAGTACCATTCACTTCATACAGTTGGTCAAATGAAATGAGTACGCTCCACTTCATACAGTAGGTCAAATGAAATGAGTACCATTCACTTCATACAGTAGGTCAAATGAAATGAGTACCAATCACTTCATACAGTTGGTTAAATGAAATGAGTACCCTCCACTTCAAAAAGTTGGTTTGATGAAGTAAGTTTCCTCCATTTCATACAGTTGGTCTGATGAAGTATGTTTTCTTCCATTTCAGATAGTAGGCCAAATTAATTCCCTTCTAATTCAGATAGTAGCCTAAAAGAATTTGGTGAAATTCAGATAGACTAATTTCATTAGACCAACTATCTTCAGGTTTTAGGCATAATTAAATGCTCCTACACTTCTGATTGTGGGTCTAATGAAACGAGTTCCCCTTCACTTTAAGTAGTAGGCCTATTGAAACGAGTCCACTTCAGATTATAGGCATAATTAAATGATTTCCCCTCTCTTCCACATCTCCATTTCAGATAGCAGGGATAAAGAAATGAGTCCCTCTTCAATTAAAATAGCCAACTTAATAAAGTTAGTTCCCCTCCCTTTCAGATAGTAGGGCTAACGAAATTAGATCAATTCCACCTCAGATAGTAGGCCTATTGAAATTAATTTCCTGCTACTTTAGATAGTAGGGCTAACAAAATAAGTTCCTTTCCACTTCAGATAGTAGATATAATAAAATGAGTTCCCTTCCACTTAGATTGTAGACCTTCACTGATTCCTATCATGTGACTTTTACATTATTTTCCCGACGAGGAGGTAGAACATTTGAGGGGTTTAGACTGGCAGAGAGAAGCACAGAAACATCTATTTAATCGTAAACATGGAGATGATTCTGTGAACAGACGTTATGTACTCTAGGGGGTGGAGGTGTGTACACTGAGGCTATAATGAGGTGAGGAAGGGGGATATCAGCACAACGTGTTTAGGCACTGGCCCCAATTCTTCTCCCGCGGAGGACTTTGGAGGCTTAGTGACAATGCTGAATTGTTAGTCGATAGGTTACCGTGGAGCCACAGAACATGTGACACCTACTCATAGGAAAGTGTATGCAGAGTGTTATGGAAATGTCTTTGCTGTTAGCTGCGGGAGAGTGTCTATTCGGCAGCTGTGGTGGGATTTCGCAGAAGCGTTCGCAGCCCTGTTTGCGTCCGTAACAGTATTTTGTCTGCGCGTTACATCACGCTGGATGGGCTGGGGCTGGGGCCCTTTGAATTCTGGGTTTTGGTGTCAGAAAGCTTTCAGGCTCACGGCTGTAATTGCTACCCTGCTCTACGGGAAAGAGGAAATCCCATAGTCTGACAACAACAGCCGCTCTCCCCCCCCCCCACCTCCCCCTGTCAACAAACCAACACAGGAATGCCACTTCCACTGCAGGACTGGCTCGTCCGTTGT
>JACXGM010040689.1:0-10253 GCA_016801145.1 Umbra pygmaea
CACACTCAATCCCTCAACCTCAACTTGCCCCCCCCCCCAGCTGCCACATAGCTACAGAGATACCTCATCTGCAAAACGGGATGCTCGCTCGCAATAAAATGCCCACACATAGCAGGGAGAATTGGATGGGGAACACACCTGCTTTGAAGATGTCCCAGCAGCAAAACCACACAGAACGGAGATGCCGAGCCATTGGCCTAGCGTCTCTCTCTCTGATTGGCTCTCCTCATTGGTCTTGTGTCTTTCCCGATTTTTTGTCTTTCACAAGAATATTTCAAACAAATTAGTGCTCTCTGAATGTTGTCAGTGACTCAAACACCAGGCCAATGAGTGAGGGAGGGAGGGAAAAAGGCTCACCCTCATCTCTCACCCCTTGTTAAGCACATTAACTTCAAAAGTGTGCTGGTAGCCTTAAGAAGCAGAGTTGGTGAAAGAAAGTTATTTTTATGTTGTTTATAACAACATTATACACATAATCTATATTGATACCTTTATTCATTTTCCCTTGTCATTCATAGGGAACTGAACTATGTGCCCATTGTTCCAACTGTAAAATAGCTAGTATAACAAATCAGAATGTGTCTATCATTTTGAAACCTTTGTTGTTGTAATATTTTCCCTCAGAATTCATTTTTATTTTCTTTCCTTTCACATTTGCAATGTACTATCTAAATTTCCTATTTTACACTAGATTTGGCAATGTAAACAATGGTTTCCTATGCATATTAAGCCCCTTAAATTAGGCGAGATTGTGATAAAAAAGGAAAAAATAAAGCAACAGACCCAGATAGACAGAGATCCCATTCCAGGAGTAGCAGCTGGGAGGGGCTACAGGTGGCCTTGCCCTACACTCCCCCTCTGTAACCTTATCCCAGTACAGGATCCCCCTTCTCTTCTCAAATAAAGAAGACTTCCACCTCTTTGTCTGCTTCTGTCCACAGATGAGAGGGAACAGCAAGTACAGCCTGATCAACTTCATGCCATTCCTGAGACCGTTGGTGAAGTTGTTTAGTCACTGATGACATTTAAAATGTGAGAGTGTTGGTTTGAATTAAGGAATCCCAGAACCCGTATGATTGGTTCCAGGGCTGGGCGATAAGACGATTACATTGACTCTTGATGGGCGAGGGGTGAAAAGAAAAGTTCAGATTTCCCAACTTTATGCAAATTACCTGTGACGTCGGACCTACCAATCACAGGACTTTGGTTAGGTGGGTGTATCATGTCCTCCGTTCGAACAGATGACTTTGGTTCCATTATTGTGTCAGTCAGCCAGCACGCCAACCACCACCACTCCCACAAGCGAGGCAGTTTGGGTGAATTTAGCGTGGATAGGCAAGTTTTTCACAAACAGTGTATTATGGGCACTGTCTACTTGCCTTTTGGATTTTTGCGTGCCAACCATAGACTCATAGCTCATTTTGGGTGGAGCCGATCGTCGACATCTTGGTAGTGCGTCACTCTGCGAAACTCCTGGGTAACCAAAAATGGGCATAGAGGTGGGACATGGGTGAAGCTGAAGTGCCTGGATGCTGATGCCATGCCCACCTTAAGTGTGACATTATCAAGTTAGCAAAGGCAAACGGGCACTGTCCACTTGCCTTTTGGATTTGACTGCCAAAGCTTTGTTCGCACTTCGCTGGCCACTTGTGGGCTTCAATATTCAGTAGTATGTTCCTGCACAACCGGAGGCTGCAGATTTAGGACCCCAGTTCTAGGACCGCAGTTTCAGGACCCTCGTTTTTTGTGTTGCCGCTTGAAACGTAGACATTAATAACCGTCAGGTGACTGTCTATAGACTTTTACTAATTTAGAGGTTTATATTAATTTAAATAAATGTTATAGACAGTGGAACGTTAGACAGTGAAATTATGTCCACTACGGATTAAAATATCCAGATATTCAGTTGGGCTTCACTCTTAACTCAGTAGCATTTCAATGTAACCAAGTAATATTTGGGTTCGTAGTTAGTATTATATGGAAATGAAACGCGGACACAATCTGGAATCACCACTTGTATTCACTTCACTGAACTCAACTAGCCCCGTTCACAAAATAACCCTTACGTAAGGCTCACACCTACGGCAACCCCCAGTAGACAAACCACGCTTTACAGTGGAGCATTCAAAAGTCTGTCACATAAATATTTTAGATGGGCTTAACAGCAATGTTTCAGAGTGGTTAAGGTTAGGGTAAGGTTTATGGATGTAATAATATAAAGTAAAAATTGCCAACCCATGCCAACTCCCCAGGCAGTAAAGGGAACATTGCCCAGTGTAGTGTGACTTTTTGGTTGGCATATTAAATGGGTGTCCTGAGTCTGTGGTCACAAAATTCCCAGGGCACTGACTGTAAGAGTAGAGGTGTTAAAGGAGCTATGTATAATTATTTGCTTAATAATATACACTGATCAGTTCTAACATTATGACCACTGACTGGTGAAGTGAATAACACTGATAATCTTGTTATTGTGGCACCTGTCAGTGGGTGGGATATATTAGGCAGCAAATTAACATGTTGTCCTTAAAGATGATGTGTTAGAAGCAGGCATAATGGTCAATCCTAAGGATTTGAGCGACTTTGACAAGGGCCAAATTGTGATGGCTAGATGACTTGGTTAGAGCATCTCCAAAACTGCACTTGTGTTCCCAGTCTGCAGTGGTCAGTACCTATCAAAAGTAGTCCACGGAAGGAAAAGCAGTGAACAGGCGACAGGGTCTTGGGCAGCCAAGGCTCATTGATGCATGTGGGGAGCGACTGCTGGCCCAAAGGGTCCGATCCAACAGACGAAAAACGTTGCCGAAAACGTTAATGCTGGTACTAGTGCTGCAACTAACGATAATTTGGATAATCGATTAATCTGTCTATTTTTTCTTCAATTAATCGATGAATCGGATAAACTAACTAATATTTCCATAACTTTATTTAAAAAATAATAATGTTATTCCAAATTGACAATTTTAACACATAACAGACCTAAATGTATGCTATAAAACATGTGCAAAAGACATGCTAATGTCTTTAGTAAGGTGCAAGGTATGGTATTTTTAACCTTGCTTAGACAGACCTGAGATGATAAAATAATTGTCTACAAAACTATTATAGAAACAGCTTTTATAGAACATAGTTTTTAATACCTTACAATAAGGCCCGTTGAATAGTTATTTAATTGCTTTATGTATTTTACCTGTTTTAGCTTATTTTGACACATTTACTGTTTTTGATTTAGAATGACTTTTATTTTGAAACAGACTTTGGAGTTTCTACTGTGCGCAACAGTAGTTGAAAAAACGATAAAAGTAAATCATATAGTGAAACGTTTAACAAATTAGCATCCCCAAAGAGATACAAGCTTAGCATTATGTTGTAATACTGTAATAGTAAGATCTGGTTAGTGTTTTAAATTAGTTTAGCAATATAACTCTTTCTGTTTGTTTACAAGAGCACTGCCAGGTAGTGTTAGCTTGCTATATTAACGTTAGCTGTACCTCGTCTGCTCTACAAAAGACATTACTTATCCTTCTAGTTAAATACACTTGTCGTACAATTTTGAAGTGGATTTTATCCAATAATAGACCTTTTAAGCTGGATCGCGCCCAAACACTGTCTATTTGATAGATAAGAACTACCTGCTGTGGGAGGAACTATTCCTCATTTCAAAACGCAACACATACTATTATGTAGTAACTTACCATGCTGTTGAGTCCCCTTCGCTTATCGCTCCAAACTTTTTTTTCTTTTCAAGTGCTCCCTCATTATGGTGTTGCTCCGGTGCCATGCCATTTATGTTTTACAGAGTTTGCATGTAAAACATTGTTGTTTAATTTAAAGTTAAGTTCTGCTATAATATCGAAGGTTTCGGTCAGACAGTGTAAAATGTTTTTTTCTTTAAGTGACTTAGCTCCACTACACAGCGAGCCACAACATAGACCCAACGAATCGATAATGATATTTGTTGCCAACAATTTTAATAATCAATTTTTATCGATTTCATCGATTCGTTGTTGCAGCCCTAACTGGTACTGATAGAAAGATGTCAGAACACACAGTGCATCGCAGCATGTTGCATAGTCACAGACCAGTCAGGGTGGCCATGCTGACCCCTGTCCACTGCCAAAAGTGCCTACAATGGGCATGTGAGCATCAGAACTGGACCACAAAGCAATGGAAGAAGGTGGCCTGGTCTGATGAATCATGTTTTTTGGCTGGGTTTGTGTGCGTCACTTACCTGGGGAACACATGGCACCAGGATGCACTATGGGAAGATGGCAAGCCGGTGAAGGCATTGTGATGCTTTGGGCAATGTTCTGCTAGGAAACCTTGGGTCCTGCCATTCATATGGGTGTTACTTTGACCCGTACCACCTACCTAAGCATTGTTACCATGTGTACACCCTTTCATGGAAACTGTATTCCCTGATGGCATTGTGTTGACTTTGCCTCCAAATTCCATAGATCACAATCTAATTGAGCATCTGTGGGATGTGCTGGACAAACAAGTCTGATCCATGGAGGCCCAAACTCGCAACTTACAGGACTTAAAGAAACACTCCAGACCCATAAACACCTCAAAATCGTTGGGCTGGTCATGTTTCTGATGTGACAATCACTAAATAAATCTTCTCAGCGCGTCTGTAATTCCCAACTTGACCACCGTAAGTTGCCCAAAAACATCTAGATGCGTTTGTTTAACTTACTGATATTTGTCCCATTTTACTCTCCTATCAACTCGATTCAAAGATCGACTCACTTTAAAAAAAAAAAAATACTAAAATCCATCGGAGAAGCCATAGTCAGGCTTAGACCACTGACTATCATGACGTAGCTTGTCCTGCAAGGCACGACTTAGCCCACTACACCACGTGGGCCCCATTATTGTTCACAAAGATAAAGAACAATATACTGTCAATAGACTGTCAGCCCATGGAGGACATAGTAGGCTATTATGTGTATTGAAATAGCAGAATTTTTTTTTCAGTTGTTTCCTTTCAGAGGTTTAGAGATAAGAATCAGAGACGTGGGCTATGCTATCAGATCGATAAAATCAGCACAGCATGTGAGAAACATAAACGGAAGAACAGTGAGATTTAGCAAGTAATCCTCGAGCTGTAACTGGAGCACATACCGAGTTATAAATACATGCGCTTAACACAACCAAACATATTGTATGAGTATTTTAAAATAAAGGTCAGAGATTTTTTCAGTTTTACCATTATTTAACCAGGCAAGATGACTAAAAACCAACTTTAGCAGCAATGAACTGTGAACTGTGTGCCAGTTGGAGGGGGTGAATCTTAGCCTTCTGACTCTAACCACTAGGCCACCATGCCACCCAAAATTTGGATCCAAAGTGAAAATTTACTAATTGATTTTCAGTCAGGTGTGGGGCAGGCCACATAGAGCCCCCACCAACCAAAATCTTAGCTGGGAAGCCCAGAACACAAACTGGCCCATGTTATTAGCCAAATGATTTGCTATAGCAAACACCATTGCCTTTGTCTTCTATCCATCCTCCCTAAACCTCACCTTGGACATCATAGGCACCATAGCACCCAGGAAAGCAAACAACTGTGATGTTTTCATTTCGTGGTGTGGACATTGGTTGAGGACATCTAATATCTTGTCAATATTGTGATGTGGCACAGGGCCCTTTGGCTGACAGCTTTAACACTGGGAAAGTGGCGGGAACTTTATTAGCTTAGCCAGGACTGAGTGTCACTGTGGTAGGTGTATGCGAGTGTGTACTCTAAACTTCCTCTGCCGCGGTACATCCAAGTTTGGCAGTGGGCAAATGGAGAGGAACCCAAAACATGATTAAAAGGTTGAAGGTGAAAATATAGTGACATGCCACCATTTCTCGGAAGTTGCAACACATGTACGCACGCACGCACAAACACACACACACATGAACCACCTTAAAACAGTCAAGAATCTTAATGCATTATTCCAGAAATATTGCACTAGCATTAACAATAACTGGGGAAGCTAAGCTTGACAAAAAAAAATACAATTCACAAAGTGTCTTCGTTACAATGCCATTGCATACACAACCGACAGTGGAGGATGTTAATAAACAATACATTTTTAAGCTAATTGTCTTTGACATAAATCACAGTGGGTCTCAAGAAACCGACAGTTCTCTCGGCAGAGTTAGTTCTGTTAAAAGAAAACACCACTGAATTTGTTACATCAATTATCGAACAAGCAAAAGTGCATCTCTGGGAACAAAGTCGACACCATTGAGGCTCCATCTGAAGTCTAACGCTACTTTTTACCATCGTTCAAATTTTATTTCTCATTCTGCTGTAGCTCAAAAACAGGTAATCTCTCGACAAAGTGGAAAAACGCAGCACCAGATGATTGAATCATGATTCCCGGGCCTTCGAAACAGAGTGAAATTTCCCACAAGCAAACACAGCCAGGCTGTGGAACCCACTCGGACACATGCCATGTGTAAAGATCTGTCCAGAGAAGGGGGGGGGGGCACAGAGGGAGCGCTGTGACTCTTGAAGTCCAGGGCAGGGGGGGCTAAATGTGGACCTGGGGCAGATTGCAGTCATCAACACCTAGCCTCAGTGTGGCCTTTGAAGCGGCCGGGGGCCTTTGATGGCTCGGCTGGGGGGTGGGGAGTAGGAATCCACAGCGCTCTGCTCACCCCTCCTCTTGGAAAGCCCCCAGAGTTGTGGAATGCTCAGCGTGAAGCGGGTAGAGCTACGGCTGCTGGTCGGCCAGCGGAACCTGCTGGAATGTGATTAGAGCAGACAGCAGGCCTTCTCTCTGACTCACTCGCCCAACACTCTCTCTTCGATTACTGATTTGCTGTCTCGCCCTCTTCTCTCACTCCTCTTCTCTCACCCACCTTTAAATTACACTCCCCTTTTCCACCTCTTTCGCGCCCATTAGACGAAAACCTCACCAGGACAGCGAGAGAAGCCAAGAGAGTAAGTGAAGAGTGAAGATACTGCCAGACAGACAGAGCTGAACTGGTTACAGACAGTGTGTAGAGTGGAAGACCATTACATCAGCAGGTCCCATAAAGCTAGAAAGACTTAATACGTGTATTTGTGCAGTTTCGGCATCTGTCCCAGCCTGCGCAGCACTATTGTGGCCTTACCCATGTCACAGTCACCAGATTCTGATGCAAATAGGCCAGCATTACTCAGGGAGAACAGAGGCTTCTTCAGGAAAGATTTCTTTAGATCTCATTGAGCTGTAGCGACTCCCTCAGGCGGTTTGGGCTCCTGCAAAGCTGGCTGAGCTATGCAGATAAGTGACCCTCACAGATGTTGAACCACATGTGACTTAAGAGCTGGACAGACTTGTGTGGAATGAAGCAGGAGGGCTTATGGCAGGCTTCTAGAAGCAAGGCTAGCTGCGAACCTCAAGTTTCAAATGAAAGAAAAAGGTCGATGTCCTTACCTGGTTAAATAAAGGTTAAATAAAAATGTTCAAATTAAAAACTCCCAAACCATTGGAAATAGCAAAGTTGAGCAATATTCATTGACGACAAGTGTTCATGTTAATTTTTGAATTTGTTTTCAAAGATATTTTGTGGTAATCTTATGATTTTTATAGTAGAGGCTGGGGAAAAATAACAATATAGTAGAGGCTGGGGAAATAGAATGTAGACAGAGACAGAGAGGACAGGCACAAACAGTCGGTCGAGAAGGGGCAGAAAACCCCCATCGCCAGTGGGCATGTGTGGTACAGGGTCAGGACCTTAGTCAACTACAACAAACCCTGGCACAACATTTTTGTCTTTTAAAATAAAGAATCACAGTCATGTCTGTCATTGTTGCTTTAAAATACAAAATGCACCAGCTCCTAAAGACGACTTTTAACCTAGAACCAGATTCTATTGAAGTGCAGTGAATCTTATGTGACATTTCAATATTTGTGAGAAATAGAGCGAGAGGGAATTGCAACAGGCAAGCAGAGATCAAAGCGTTTCGTCTGTCCTTCATCAAATGCCGCAGATGCCCTACCCGACCCGATGACAGAGATAGCAGACATACCAGTCCCAGCAAAGCTTTAGGCATGAGTCTCGAATGGCAACCTATTAGCTTCTTAGTGCACTACTTTAAACCAGTGTTCTCATAAAAAAAGTGCACTATATCAAATCGTGGCATTAAGGAGGCTGCATGGATGACCAGAACCACCTGCTGGTCATTAGACTCCCTTTCTGACATCACAGCATACTGGGCGAAATGAATCAATCACAACACGGCTGCTTTTGTATCCACAATCACCTAGTCATGTTGCCATTTTTTGAGTGTGTGTACAAGTGTGCATTAGTGTGTGTCCGTATGTGTGTTCATAGTTGTGTGTACAGGCTCTTTGAGTTCTTCAGTTGTGTCAGTCCAGAGTTGACTACTGCTGAGATGGGAGGGAAAACCATGGAGTACTATGTTCAAATGTCACCCCATCAGATCAAATATGCTCATTCCCATGTCCACACCCCCATCTGCTTTTCCTCACATTACCAGGGGCGGAGCAGTGATCTTCTCAACAACAACTGCATGAATACAAACAGGAAGCAGCAGCCGTGTGGACCGACCACAAAGTCCTGCGTCCAGGCTAGGCCGCATGCCATTTCAATTCCAGTCAATGCCGGAGGTCCTTTGAATATTTACACGTTGTCTAATCGAGAGTTCTGACTGGCATTTGAAATGGAACTGACCCCATGTTGGGCCAGGCTGCGAGTTGGACTCGTAATTTATGCTCAAAGTGGATTGGAAGGAGTGGGCATATAAGTTGTAGGATACTGACATAATTCAACGCCAGTACTCATATTTTCATAATTCTATTTTCAGAGAAAGTATTGAACATTACATTTGTGGTACCCAAGCAGTAGGAAAAGGCAGTGCTGACCAGAGCTTAGCCCACTCCAGACCTGGCTCTGGTGTTGACAGAAGATAGGCAAGTTGCTGGGTTATTATGTAGCGGTTTGTTGTTTGCATAGGTCACTAAGGTCTTCCCTCGCCAGCGTGACTCACTGCACAAGCAGCCTTCAGGAAGTAATGTTCTTAACCTAATCAGAACGGACAAATGTGTCCTCATACGCAAACAACACATGCATTCATATTCAGGCTGGTCGATCATAAATGTTTGCCTAAATGTTTTGCACTTGCTCTGACCCTCTGTTTTTGAGTTAGGTAGGGGCGGGGTTACTGTTATCCAGTCCCATACGGCACTGGTTTCCCCTTGGCAATCGGGTGGTTGGATTCGGTGGGGGGGCACAGATGTGGGATAGGGGTGGGGGTGTTGGGGGGACAGAGGTAAGAAGCTGTCGGAATTAGCCATCGCGCTTCCCCGCCAGGGAGTGTGCTCGCCTTCTTCACTTCCGGGGTCACACGGTTGAGGTTGCGCCAGCCCTCCCGGGAGGAAATTGGGTCTGGTGGATATTTCTCGCTTTCACAAGGGGCGTCGGACAACAGTAAGGAGCCAGGCCACCATCCCCTTTCACGGCGACGCTGGAAGTGAAACGGTCAGAAGGCGGTCGGTTCACCAGTAGAACCCTGAAGATCCATCATCTGAAAGGAACATTGTGCCGGCAGGCGCTCTGACTCGATCTAATGATATTCCTGAGGAAATTAAAATTTGAACAAACAAGACCCAGGCCATTTCCTGGAAATAATGGAGAAAAAGTAGAGTGAGAGAGCGAGAGGGAGGAAGCAGGTCTGTCCGGAGCCAGAGGAGTCAAAGCACGGCCCTTTCAAGTCACTTCTTCTGTTCCTTGAGGGTTGGACCTTGGACGACTTGCACAGGAGCACCGGAAGGCATTTGGAAACACTTCAAATTAGACTTGTCTCCCTGCCATGTCTGGAGGGGATTGGAGTGGATCGGGGTGTGTGTGTGTGTGTGTTTGTGTGTGTGTGTGTGTGTGTGTGTGTGTTTGTGTGTGTGTGTGTTTGTGTGTGTGTGTGTTTGCATGTGTGTGTGTGTGTGTGTGTGTCTCTCTATGCCTTGCATGAAAAAAGTCCATATTGCAACCAGAACACATAACTACCACCTAGAAACGCTATGTGCTCTGAACCTGTGAGTATCCTTAGGGTACGTTTACTGTGTTTCAGGCATTATAGAACAGCACTGAACTATGTGCTCTGAACCTGTGAGTATCCTTAGGGTACGTTTACTGTGTTTCAGGCATTATAGGACAGTACTGAACTATGTGCTCTGAACCTGTGAGTATCCGTAGGGTACGTTTACTGTGTTTCAGGCATTATAGGACAGTACTGAACTATGTGCTCTGAA
>JACXGM010040690.1:0-10253 GCA_016801145.1 Umbra pygmaea
AGGGAGGGAGGGGAGAGAAAGAGAAAAAAAGATGGGGGGAAAATCCTAGTGAACGTCAGTGGCCGTGCCAATGCAATTACTTAACAACTCGTTAGAGCAAATAAAGAACCTTAATCAGCTCAGCGTTAAAATCATCACCAGGCTATGGGAGACTTAGCGATGGGAGACGGCGAACAAACCGATACTCATTAACTACTCAGCGACAAGTCACACCCCAGAACCCCACCCCCCATCTAATCTACAGCCAGAATGACAGACACCACACACTGAGCCCCCTGCCTCATCTACACACCGAATAACTTTACAGCCCGCTGACCCCCCCGCCACAGCCAGGACGACAGACACAGCCGACTGACATCCCCGGTCGATCCCCGGGCCGAATAAGAACGCGTACTCACCCTCTCCTCTAACAGAACGAGAGGGAACAGGCCCAGCCCGCTGGCCCGTCACTCAGTCCGCTGAACAGATGGAATGGCAGCCAGGAGGTCTGATCCAAACATTCAATATGGACCAGCGACGAAGCACGCGGAGTAGCGAGACAGACAAGCTGAACAGAAGAGTGTAATTAAACGGAAGAAATTGCGTCAAATGTGTTCTGTGATAATCCCTTCATGTAGACATACAGTAGGTCTAATTACAATTAAAATGGGGTCTTCCTGACTATGTATTCTATCATAGTGCCTCTCTGGTCTTTGCCACCTAGCTAAAGAAAACAGGAGTGTTTTCCAGACACTTCTCTATGCGGCAGACATACTTTACTCCTCTCATATTTCCAAATCCTCTCCTTTCGAGGTGGGGAGCTACAGTACAGAGGCCAGTTTGCCCGCACAGACAACGGTGACTCCATATTCATAGCCTTTCCACTGGGCAAATCGTTTCAGCAACACTTCCATTAGCGCTGTTTAGAGCACCTGTCAAAGATCCTCAGGGTGTCAAGCCAGGTCTCACAGTAAACCACGCCATGCTTACACCTGACTATCCTAGCAGCACTGAACGAGCAAGTCTACTCTTCTTTGTATCTGGTCATCTGTAACACCGGTGTGAAGATATTACTCTGACCAACACTAGACTCAGCAATGAGCTAGGCTGAGTGTCTAGGTTATTGCGCTGAATAAAAACTTAATAACGTAGCCCACTCTGTCAAAATGTTACATTTTCTATTGCTTTGCGAGGATATACTATACAGTTGTGGTCAAAGGTTTTGAGAATGTCACAAATACAAATTTTCACAAAGTCTGCTGCCTCAGTGTTGATGATGGCAATTTGCATATCCTCCAGAATGTCATGAAGAGTGATCAGTATAATTGCAATGAATTGCAAAGTCCCTCTTTGCCATGAAAATGAACTTAATCCCCCCAAAAAACATTCAGCCCTGCCACAAAAGGACCAGCTGCCATCACGTCAGTGATTGTCTCGTTAACCCCGGTGAGAGTGTTGTTGAGGACAAAGCTGGAGATCACTCTGTCATGCTGATTGAGTTAGAATAACAGACTGGAAGCTTTAAAAGGAGGGTGGTGCTTCAAATCATTGTTCTTCCTCCGTCAACCATGGTTACCTGCAAGGAAACACGGGCAGTCATCATTGTTTTGTACAAAAAGGGCTTCACATGCAAGGATGTTGCTGCTTGTAAGATTGCACCTTAATCAACCATTTATCAGATCATCAAGAACTTAGAGGAGAGAGGTTCAAGTTGTACGGAAGGCGTCAGGGTGCACAAGAAAGTCCAGCAAGAGCCAGGAACGTCTCCTAGATTTGATTCGGCTGTGAGATCAGTGCACCACCATTGCAGAGCTTGCTCAGGATCATGCACAGGATGATAACGTTCACCAACTATACATCCGTGATTGAATTTACAAGCGCCCGATCTGGGCACAGGGAGTCGCTGAAGAGCGACGTGGCAAGGTAGATGATTCGGCTTATCTCTCCCAAATCCCTTGCAGCGCTAGGCCAATTTGCGCTTCCTCATTCTGGAGGGTAACTACGCATTTCACTGTAATAGAAACATTGTGTTGTTACTGGCACAACTGACTGACAGGATTCAAATTCAGCCTATATCTCGTCATCAGCCTGTCTAGTCTACTCGTTCTCTCTTTAGATGACCAGCAGGAAGTCAGTAGCCCATGGCCCTGGACCAACGGGTGTGAATGTCTGTTTCATTCCTGCCCACAGGATTCAATTAACTTCCATTACTTCTACTCTTCTTCACAAAGGGACCAGGCATTTCACTCAGTGCCAAACCCATATTCATGGCTGGACCATTACACTCTGCAAAGCCTGCCATAAAGACATTCTAAACTTCAATACACTTATGCCTGTAGAGCCCAGAAGTACAATCATAGTTCATTTGTCCAGAAAACACATCCACCCCTTAGTTCCCCTCAGCTTCTCCAGTCTCCACACAGACAATTAGCGAAAGACCACAAAAGCTCCTCTCGGATCTACTCCAGACTTCATTCAATCCAGGGGAGGATCTATACCATAGCAGAGAACCATGCAAATGGCATTATAGATCTGCTACACAGATCAATTTCCAAGGAGGCCACATTAAAAGCTCAGCCTGGACCCTCCAACCCTTCAATCACAGGCTTTCCTCTTTAATTATAAACCTGCATTGTGTCCTAATGGGAAGCTAGCTTGGCTGTAACGCATGGTAAGTGGACAATTGGATAATAGAAAAATAGCCTCCCTTCAGAATTGAATACAGGCCTAAGGAAAAAAAGGGAAACATTTTGAAAAACAAACGTCATTCAAAGCCAGATAGGAGACGGTGGAAATCAATGGCTGATCGTAGGCCAGTAGAAGATGAATAACAAGCGTGTTGATGTAAACATAGATTAACCTGGATCCTCCAATGACATCTACAGGCTGCAGGACTCATCTGCCAGTTGAGTAGCACCGCATTTCGAACAGACAGAGACGTGTCCGAACAGACAGACGTGTCCAAACTAGCAAACCATTCCATGTGTTTTGTTTTGTTTTACCTTTATTTTACCAGGCAAGTTGACAAGAGAACAGCTTCTCATTTACAGCGACAGAAGTGGGGGGGGGGTGGGGGGGAGGGAAAGTGATGAATTGAAAGCTGTGGATGATTAGGTTGCCATGATGGTATGAAGGAAACCGTGGTTAACACCCCTACCCTTATGCATAGTGCCATGGGATCTTTAATGACCAAAGAAACTCAGGACACCTGTTTAATGTTCCATCCGAAAGAGGGCACCCTACACAGGGCAGATGTCCCCATCACTGCCCTGGGGCATTGGGAATGATCTTTAGAGCAGAGGGAAGAGTGTCCCCTACTGGCCCTCCAACACCACTTCCAGCATCATTGGTCTACCATCTAGGGACTAACCAGGCCCGACCCTGCTTAGCTTTAGAAAAAAACCAGCAGTGTGCTATGCTGCTGGCCTATAGTGAGAGGAAAAAGGCTCTGGGCAATTCATTCTTCCTAAAAAACAGTCGAATATGTGGAGGATTAAGCTTACTTTTACACACAGCAGAAAAGCAACAAACCCTGAGTATAAGTCAGTAACTCCTCTTGACTGTTGGGGGAAAATAATGTGATGTGGTTGTATTTAAACCAAAGTGACGTCAACGAAATAAACAGTGCTTCAAAAATGTTGCATCATCAAAGAATGGAAGATAAAGACACTTGAAAACTAGGAGCAACAAAGGAAGCCACTGAGAGGCTAGAAACAGACGTAGTGCTAGAAGGATAGCATGGTGTTGACACAGAGAGATGCGGAAAGAAGACATAGGAGCAGACTCTTTGATGTCATCTTCTAGACGTACTTAGATGGTGTAGATGAGACAGACGCAAGTGCCTAATGCAGGTGAACGTCTTAATCACTTCCCAGACAGAAGACGCAGCATTTCACATGGGATGTCACACGACATGCTCGCATCGTAAAAGTTACACATCTTTCAAGCGATCAACCATCTGAAATCTCCTTCCTTCTGAATTATTCCCCAGCTTGCATATGGGATCATTTGAGCGAATCATTTTTTCAAACTTTGTTGTATTATTGAGAAAGGAAGTGTCTTGACTATGGTCTCAAATTGATGAGCCTTAAAAATACTTGTTCAACTGTCATAGCTTTTTAAATGCAGTCGCATTCAACTCCATGGAGAAATCGATCATCAACCAAGCTTTGGACCCACAACTGTCGTAAGGCCAATGCTCTAATAACTGATCTACTTCCTCTCCACCTATTACTAACCTGATCAAATTTGACCTAATATCCTACTAAAACAGAAAAAGTAGCCTGCTCCCCAGACAACTGGAGATATACCTAACCTTTTGTGATTCGGTGTGGCGATGACAGGGTTACATGGAGTCACTTCTGTTTAAGGAGGAGCTTAGCTCCAAGGGAGGTGATCATTTATTTAAGGAGGAGCTAAGCTCCAAGGGAGGTGATCATTTATTTAAGGAGGAGCTAAGCTCCAAGGGAGGTGATTATTTATTTAAAAAGGAGCTAAGCTCCAAAGGAGTTGATCATTTGTTTAAGGAGGAGCTTAGCTCCAAGGGAGGTAAACATTTATTTAAGGAGCAGCTAAGCTCCAAGGGAGGTGATCATTTGTTTAAGGAGGAGCTAAGCTCCAAGGGAGGTGATCATTTGTTTAAGGAGAAGCTAAGCTCCAAGGGAGGTGATCATTTGTTTACGAAGGAGCTAAGCTCCAAGGGAGGTGATCATTTTTTTAAGGAGGAGCTAAGCTCTAAGGGAGGTGATCATTTGTTTAAGGAGGAGATTAACTTCAAGGGAGGTGATATCTTTTTTAAGGAGGAGATTAGATTCAAGGGAGGTGATCATTTTTTTAAGGAGGAGCTAAGCTCCAAGGGAGGTGATCATTTGTTTAAGGAGAAGCTAAGCTCCAAGGGAGGTGATCATTTGTTTAAGGAGGAGCTAAGCTCCAAGGGAGGTGATCATATTTTTAAGGAGGAGCTAAGCTCTAAGGGAGGTGATCATTTGTTTAAGGAGGAGATTAGCTTCAAGGGAGGTGATCATTTGTTTAAGGAGGAGCTAAGCTCCAAGGGAGATTATCATTTGCTTAAGGAGGTGCTTAGCTCCAAGGGAGGTGATCATTTGTTTAAGGAGGAGCTAAGCTCCAAGGGAGGTGATCATTTGAACAGAGCACACCTTTCCTGTGTGTCTCTAGTGTAGAGTTTCTCAGCCTACATCCTGTGTGTGGCCACACTTCACTTGTCCGTAGTCACAGTTGAGACCCACTGCTCTAGTGTTGCAAACCCAGGTAGGCTTTTATCATGGATCTTCTAAGGGAGGCAGAAACAATGTTGTTTGACTCTATGGTGACAGCCAAACTCAAATTAATATTACAACTTAAAAAGGAAAGAGTTATTTTTATAGTAAGGGTATAATATTTTTAGGGTAGAGACAAGCACTAACCAGGTAAAAATAGTCTCTTAATTGTGTGAATGTACTTATAACAAAAGCAAGCCCCACCTTACACACAGAGACAACCTATCAGATCACCTTACACACAGAGACAACCTATCAGATCGTTTTTGCCTCAGGGGCAGATCTGCCTGCAGAACAAGATTGCCTGGTTTCTTTCCTGGCATCAATCTGCATTATGTGCAGGTAATTAACCGAGGACAGAATGCTCTGTTCCCTACAGTTTCCTGGCTGCAGGTTTGCTGCAGGTTGAGCCGTGTGTCTAAGTCCAAGTGGTACTGCTACATAACGGAGCTGCTGAGACTGCTGCAGACCCACCGATGCTAAGAATGTTGAGGGATGAGGAGAAACTCCGTCCTTGTTAACAAATGCCCGCCCCTTACATATTATTGTTGTTATTTGTTTATGCTTCCAGCATCGTGCATGCGTGCATTTAGAGGTAAGAACGTCCTCTGTTCGTCCATAATGCATGGCTCCTTAGAGCAGCAGGATTAATTGAGCCTGGCTGCCTTGTGCACTCTCCTCTGTCATCACACATCTTTAATGTACAGGGATCCAACAACACAATTCACAGAATCACGCTATCTGCTGCCTACACACCATACATGTGCATGTAAGAAAAAGGAAAACACTCACATCTCGCGCCTTCTGTTTTCACTGTCCTGTACAGACAAACCAGTCATAACAGAAAGCATGCACTGCTAAGAGCCTGTGAAACGCTCCTGAAGAAAAGGGACTTAGGAGTATAAAACCATCTATCTCCTTTACAGGGTGACTGATCCTGCTAGTCAGACGGGCTTTCTGACCAGATTCAGAGCCTAAAGCAAAGTACAAAATCACACACACACACACACACACACACACAAAAATCTGACTCAGTCTAACAGCATTACAGCTCCAGCCCTCAGCCCCCCCCCCACCTCTGCTCCCTCCCTGACTGAGTGAGAACAGCCAAGCCTGAATTCGATAAGGAATCAGAAGGACTGAACGACCACTCCAGTTCAGCGCCACAGTGGAGCGCTTGCTCATAATGACAGCTAGCTTGTTGTGACGGGACACCACGACTCACCTGGCTCTCTCTAAAGGCCATTGCACGCCTCGAGGCGAAAGCGGAGCAAATTGTGACCGGTGACGTAGATTACGTGTTTTTTGACGGTGTTTGCGTTCAGAATGTGGGGTTTCTGCCATATCGCGCACATCATTTTTTTCTAATTCCCTTTGCCGTTGCCTGGAAGACAGTGTGCTGTGATTGGTCAGAAAGCTGCTCTCCACACTTTGTCTTCAAAGATGTTGGAAACGCTCATTACAAAAGCAACAGCCCCTATTGTTTTGGTAATCATCCGCCGACAGCCCAGTCTATTTCTGCCATCTGGACATTATGAAAGCACAACTTGTGTGACTGGTCACAACCGTGTTGCCTGCTTAAGTCCAAGTTCACTACCTCAGTGTGTATGGCGGTGTGTATAAAGGTGTATAATGGTGTGTGGTCTTGTCATGACACATGCTCTCACCTTCAAATCATTCCCTACAAGAGCAGGGTCCACCCCCCCATTACTCCACAAGCTTTATATCACTCCACAGCTGGGGGGGAGCAAGAGAGGGAGGGAGAGGTGGAAGCGTATCTCCCTACCCTTCAGACAAAGGTGTAATTAGCCTGCACATTCCTGGGCATGAAAGCTTAAGAACGTCTCCTTCCTGCTCAGTGGCCCTCTGTCAGCCACACACAACAACAGACAGCTGGACACATCAAACCCGCATCACACGGCCTGGCAGGGGGAGCGCGTTTCAAGGTTTGTTGGCTTTGTAAGCATTCAACACTCATCAGCAGCCACACATGGAGATGAACCGAAACAAAGCAAAGCTGCCCCAGAGCCTCTGAGGTTCGAACAGACGGATGGACAGACAGACAAAAAGGGTCTGAGTCATAGACAGGGACGAAAGGACAGACAGCAGATGAGAGGAGGAGAAGGTAAACAAGCGAGGGAGGAAAGAAAGTAAGAGAGACAACTCTTCTGTGGTTCATCCAGTCCGCAGGGTTCACAGCCGCCTTCAGCGTCCAGAGGTCTCTGCAGCGCTGCGGCAGCCATGCATTCATCATCCACGAGCAAACGCGCACCGTATGTAGATGAAGGAAAGCCATTGGCCATCGTCGTCGTCGTCACTGTCGTCCTGTGTTTTGTGGGTTAGCGCATTACTTTTCCATTAGTCTGGAGGGGGGCCTGAAGCACTTGCATTGTCACGGCTCTCGTTAGCGGTCATTAGTGTGTATAGTGCATAGGCGTACACCCCCGCTGTGGCGCTCATTAGTTGCCTAGCGATGGAGGCAGCTCGCAGTGATGGAGGGTTGGAAGACGCGGGAGAAGGGAAAATGAAGGATATCGTTAATCGTATGCCAAAGGAGGAGTAGCGGGTGTTGTTAATGAGGCAGCCAGTGCCGACGAGCTGAAGGTCAGGGGTGGCGACGGACGCTAACGGCACGGCGATGACCTCTGAGCTTTTGAACCCCCCCCTGCATAGCAAACAGTGGTTGAAACTGGTGACGTGTCTGAGCTATTGGATGGTGAAATATGAAATAGGCAGTTGCTTTGAGACGCGCTCCTCCCTACATATCAACGCGTCTTATTTAGATCGGTTCCCGGAGCAAAGCAGAACATAAACAAACAGTGTCGATGAAATGAACAACATTCATAAAACAAATAACTGACACCAGAAGCATGAACAGCGGGGATCCAAGACGCTTGCCTGTGACAGGACGGCCCATTCGAACCCTAACTAGAGGGTCTCTGCATGCCGCTGTATTCCCCCGTGGGAGGAGGAAGCGATGCCTTTGAATTCAAAAACACACACCACCGTCTAGTCGTTGGTTTTCTACCCTGGTTAAGTAGAAATA
The DNA here is from genome assembly GCA_016801145.1 of Umbra pygmaea. Lineage (NCBI taxonomy): Eukaryota > Metazoa > Chordata > Actinopteri > Esociformes > Umbridae > Umbra > Umbra pygmaea. The sequence goes on from JACXGM010040690.1 coordinate 8,302, forward strand.
TGAATATTCCCTTAATAAATTACAAAGGTGGATGAAAGAGGAAACACTCACCGATGTACTCAAAGACGTAGACGACAAAGAACGGTGTGACCAGGTCGTTGATGCCCTGAACGTAGCCGCTGGCCGGGTGTCGGATAGCCCAGATGAACAGGATGCGCTCAAAGATCTATAGGAGGACAGAGAAGCACAGTCAGGTCCAGAATCCAGTACATCTTGAGTAGAGGAACGCTAGCTACATCTACAGTTACTGTACCCTAACTATCAATGTGCATCTGAACATTGACTACAATAAGTGAAAGTAATAAAGTCCCTTTCAAGGATGAACTACCAACCTACATCGTGCCTGAATAGGAACGCATAGACACGAGAAATTACTTGTCCATGTAAATCATTTAGTTTAACTTCAGTATCATATATGAGACATCTTTTAACAAGACTGCCTGATTAATTTTTTAAAGCTCCACATCAGATTATCGCCAATCAATCAAAGAAGCAACATGGCAGTAATGATATACATTTCAATCGCAGACATGAAAGGTTTGTTGTGTTAGACAGCATGGAAATAATGAAAATGCGTATAGGCCATTAATGTGTGGGTAACCGTGACATGGAAACACATTCCAGAATATCCTATTTACATTCTTTCAAGTGAAGAACATGACAGTTCAACATTATTCCCTCATCGTTGGTTCTGACCACACAGTCTCAAGAGCAGATGTGGATCAAGAACTTTAAACAAGCGAAAAAAAATACCAAATTCTTCCCTTTTCTCTGCACATTCATTTTATCTTTTTCATCTGCAAGACAAACACTTCCATGTTGGTTGCAGGCTCTGTGTAAAGGGTTGTCGTGCTGCTGTCAGCCTTGCTAAATTGAAGGAGGCTTGAAGTTCAGCCGCACAAAGAGGTTGCGTCACAGGGACTCGGTGGCCCGGCAAGAAGAGGCAAGAGAAGGAGAATGAAATTCCATGAGTGCGTCCCAACTGGCACCCTATTTGCGCATCTGGTGCGCTAGGTTTCAGCAGAATGCCCTGCCCCCTGGTCAAATATAGTGCACTATAAGAGGAATAAGGGCAAATTTGGGGATCATGCAGACATGTTTTTTTATTCTCTTACTCTTCGCTTTTCTCGCAAGGCCACCTAGCCTCTGTGCCTCCTGACATGTCAGCCAACGCATCACGCATGCAGAGTGTTTTTTCCAGAGAATGCTTCTGTCATCTTTTAAATAAACTCATTTCTCAAATTGCGAACAGGCCGGCGCACCAAAACAAACATGCTGATTGGCTGCCTGGGGTGCTGGCGCGTTGTGTACGCTAGCGCCACAGTGCTGAGAAGAGCTAAGCGATCATGTTTAAAAAGCGGTTTGAGTGGATCTCTGTACTGTTGTCCTGCCCCCAAGCTTTCATCATCAAAGTCGCATCTATCAACCAGGGGTGTGGAGCAACGAGAGGGAGGAGAGGGGAGGACAGAGGAGTGCTCGTGTTGGTTTCTCCTTCAACCAGCCCTCGCTCCGTCATCCCCACATCATTTGGTGTCCTCGCCCACTTTATCTCCGCTCATCCTCTTCATTCACTCATCCGTTCTGCTCTCATCCATCTCTCAGTCGCACTTCTCCTCTGCCCTCGTCCCTATGTCCCTCCGCAGCGCCCTCCCCACCACCAGCCAGTTTTCTACAACCAACTCCGCCTGCAGCTAGAATTCATGGCCAGAGCCACTACAGACCTTCAGATGACCATCAGAGGGTGGAAATTAGACACTAAACCAGGTGGATGAAATCAATGACCGGAGAGAGGGAGAAGGAGCGATACAAGACTGGGAAAGAAAGAGAGAGAAAAAAGCTAATAGAAAGAGAGAATAGGAGAGAAAGAAAGAGGTGGTGAAAGTGACAGAAAAAGTAAACGATTGAGCGAGAGAGAGAGCGAGAGAGAGAGCGAGAGAGAGCGAGAGAGAGAG
>JACXGM010040691.1:0-10263 GCA_016801145.1 Umbra pygmaea
AGGACCAACCAGGGCAGCCCATGGTCATCTGGGATAATGTCAGTTTCCACTGCCCCCTTATTTCCCGGTCGTCAACCTGATAGGGGAATTATTTTCGGCATGGCGGTGGAAGGTCTATGACCGCCTACACATGCACGCGTGCCACTCCTGCGAGCAATGGAGGAGGTATGCGGATACATCAAGGTGGGCTCGATCCACGGGTGAATACGCCACACCCGGCGATATTTTCCCGTTGCCTGGCAAGGGAGAACATCGCCTGTGATGTGGACGAGGTGACGTGGGCCGACCCCAATCGACGGAGTGATCCCTGACTTGTAATGGGATTTGTTTTACTACCTGTACAATGAATCACTGAAGCTTGGTTACAGGAATAAAAACGGTTTAAAAACTGCCAATGACAGAAGTGTCTTGAGTAAAGTTAACCAGTGTGTTGTGTCTGTTTGACTGTTTGTTGTTCATGTGCATGTGTTAACTATTGATCTGAAGAGGGCCTTTTGAAGTCAGAGTGTTAAGTTTTGATTGCAGAATGGCAGTTTTGATTGCAGAATGGCAGTTTTGAAATGGCAGTTCAATGTTATTCTTCAAGTGTTGTGTGAAGCATTCTTGTGTGTTTAGTTTTGACTCATTGAGCCAAATTATGCATTTTGTGTGTTAGCAATTGGAAAAAACTGTAATATGGTAAATACCGGTAGGGATGTGCTGATACCACTTTTTATGAAACCGTGGTTTCCAAAGTAGTTCACTTTGGGTACTTGCCGATAGATGTACCATTACAAGTATTTATAATAACTATGCCAAATGTCACTCATCAAGTTAAAATCTGCTATGCCCTAAGATGTTTATCAGCCAATTTCCCCCTAATCAAATATGGAAATGTCAATGCTCCTACATATTTAGAAGCACATAAGCATATTTTATATTGCAGGTCAAGAATGTGTAATATTAATTACTAATAATGTCAATAGTTTATGTCTCCTTCCCAAATTAGCTATAGTGAGTGAAACAAGTTTGTGACAGCGAATGCAAGAGCCGCATACTGCACGTTGGTATTCTCATTTCCACTAATCATTGCATTGGTTTTGTGTAAGATGAGAATGTCTAGTTTTAAATGACTTTCTCCACATATATACATATATATATAGAGAATAAGATAAAATTGTAAAATATAAAAGGTATTTATTATATTATTATAATCGCTACACTATTATAGCTGTGGTATCACTGTAATTTAGTGATCAAAATATTTAGAGGCTACGTCGTTTTTTCATTTAAGGTATATTTCTTAAAGTTAGTATTTCAGAACTAACTTGCACAATTATGTTCACCCAGAAGTGTTGCAAACTGCTGAAACTGTCTTTCCTTCCCAAAGGTTTATTAATTCATGCAACGCAGTATGCAGTGAGTAGTAACAGACCGGTGGGCAAAGGTTGTTCATTTCTGTACTTGAATTTGCCAGTTTCCTTGAGTATTCCACTGTAATATTGTCACAATGTCCCTAGTGTCTTTGTGCTTGTTCTATGTGTCACTTAGTGGTGGTTCTCCCCTGTGTGTTTTGTTTTGTTTCCCGCTCTTTTATCACATGATCCCATCACATGTTTTGGTTAGCCTATCAGTTCTGTTGTTTAGTCCTCACCTGCACACCCTTCCCTCATTAGTAAGGTACTTAGTTCTGTGTGTTTATTTGTTCAGTGTGGTTCATTGTTTCTGTCCAGGTACCTGGTTGTTCTTGTTCATTGTAGTAGTTTATTCATATGTTCAGTGGTTATCTCATGCGGTTCATGTTGTAGGGTCTGGTCATGTGTTTAATTAGTGTTGTGGTCACATGTCCTTGTTTATCATGTTCGGTGTCTTTAGGTTTATTGTAGTCACTAATTATTTCTTGTTCATTGTTTCTGTCCAGTTCTATATGTGTTCTAAATAAAACTCACAGTTCTGGTAAAGACCCGCCTGCCTCCTATTCCTACGGAACGTGACAAATATATGCACCTATATTTTGACAAATATTAGGCTACATGAAAATAGTGATAGTAGAGGTTTTAATTTGAACAGAACTGCTATAATGTAAATAAAGTTGTGCTTTGACAGTTTTTATTTCAATAGAAAATGTGTGGTTTCATCTTTGGTAATTATTATGCATTTCAGTCTGTGAAACAAAGCACCTCATATTGCAGGAAGCATTATCCCATAGTTCACTTTTTTATATTTTTAAATAGCAATAAATACCGTTTTAGAGCTTTATATTCTCTAAAAAAGGAAGACAATTGTTTTCACCAATGCCAAAGTCTACATACAGTAATGCTGGAATACAGCTACATCTCTATTGAAACAGTTACAGGAATCAGATTTACCAGTTCGTTGGTATTGTTCTACCAAACAACAGTTTTACTCTCTATATAATGTGTTGTAGATTAGGCTACCATTCCCTCTCTGGCACTTTAAGAAAACAACTTGGCTATCCTTGGCTAATCTGTAAAGTGTGGCGCAGCACAGTGCTCTGAAAAGTCGAGGTAGTATTGCCTTGGAGTATCAGCACTTTATCCAAATACAAGTACGACTACTTAAGCCTCGTATCAGGCCGGATACCAAGTATCGTTATTGATATCAGTCCATCCCTACTGGTAAAGTTCCTGTACAAATGCTTGTTCACTGAAGTTTCTATAATTTCTTTTAGAGATAACGTGGGGTTTGGCCCTGTGAACTCTCATCTCTAACACAAGCAATAGGGCAGTGGTCACTGACTTCTAGTGGAAATACTCCACTAGCTTTATATTTATCAGGTGCATTCTCAGAATATAATCAAAGTGGACTTCGTAGGCTCTTTAAGATTAGGCCGTGTAGTCTTATTGATTATTGTTTGAGATTTACCTATCTTTAATACTGACTGAGTCCTGTGCTCCCCAGTTCAAGTTAATATCTTCAACATAGATCTATAACATAACTCCTCATGCAGAAGTGACCAATCCTAAGTAACAGTCTCCAATGGTGCATAGCATCAAGCATCAAAGGCTCAGCAGGATGCTAGAGTAAGTAATATATTTGAAAAAAATGATCCCTGTGTCCCTGAACAAAGAGGCTGGTCGAAATCAAAAGTAACAGTCAGTATCTGGTGTGTCCACTAGCTGCATTAAGTACTGCAGTGAATCTACTCGTCATGAACTACACCACTCTTCCACCAAGGCACCTGCAAATTCCCAGACATTTCCAGGGGGGATGGCCCTAGCCCTCCACCTCCAATCCAACAGGTCCCCGACGGGACCTTCTTCTTCATTGTTCCTACTGTCCAATATTCAAAAATAACTAAATCACTAAACAACATTTCTACGAGCAGAACAACAGCTACTATGACGAGCAATACGCAAGATTCCAACATTCTTCTGTGCAGCGTAGGACTAAAACAGAAGTGAAGTTGCGCATGTTGGTGTAGTGCTGTTAGTTTTTGATGAAATTCACCAACTATGCTGTTTACATTCTGCATCTACTTCATTTACATGAGCCGAACTTTAAGTGCGAGAAAACACAATGATACATGTCTCCCCTCCTCACAGCCTCTTCTAGTGCAGGCATTTTGTCTAGGCATATTAATGTCCACAGTCACTGTGGTGAAACAACTGTTACAGTATCGAGAATTTAGAGTTCATGTAATGAAGTCAAGTCAGACTATGAAAGGTGAACTAATGAAGTAGTAACCTACTGTGTGCGGTTGGTTTATTATCATTTCACAAAATGGCTGTTCTGGGAATGATACAAATGAAAATAAATTGCTCTCACACTCTTTATTTCTGTGTTCTCATGTATTGAAAGCAGGTCAAGGACAGGTAGTAGCTTCATAATGATGTGATGTGGGAACTGGGAAGCAGGTGGTGTTTCAAGGACATACTGTAGACCTCTGTCTCTGTAGTCCACCTCACGCAAGGAAATAAAGTTTAAAAGAGGGAGAGAGAGGCGGAAGGTGGAAGAAAGAAAGAAAGAAAGAAAGAAAGAAAGAGAAAGAAAGAAAGAAAGAAAGAAAGAAAGAAAGAAAGAAAGAAAGAAAGAGATGGGAGAAAGTGAGATGGGGCTCATGGAGATTGACCCCAGAGGAATATGAAGCCATGGGCCCTTCAGAGAATACATCCAGTTGGTGTTAAACTGATACTCAATTAGCCAGTGCACCCTGGGAGCCCTTGGATCCTTCTGCTTTCATAAGTGGTGGAACAAGAGAGATGGTTTATATACCCAGGCACACAGAGCACTGCCGGCACGCTGCCATGTTGTCATCAGCCATTAAAACACCTATGGCTTGGTGTAAAACACAGCCTATGGTATATGTTGAGGGCAGGGTGTGAGGGCCTATAACCCTTCTTACCACAATCATTCAGAAAATAGGGAAATGCAGTTAGTCCACACAATACAGTAGGCACATGCCAGCTATATTCCTGTGATGTTGGCTGACAATATAGTCATTGTCAGTATGGAACAAGATTTAGCCAGTTACAGTGAACAAAACTATGGTTTCAAAACTCTATCACTGCTTTCTACCATTCTGCACAAGCTATCCAATTATCCCGTAGGCTTTACACAGGTTTGCAGAATCTAAATGCACCGTGGATAATCCTTGCAGCTCGATGCTGACTTTCATTCAAAGCTCCAACTGGTGATATAAGTGGAAACAATTATTTAATGGCATGCCTGAAGCTATAGAAACCACCTGTCCAATATGAGAAGGCTACAGACGGTAAATGTGAAGCTGGCAGCCTGGAGGTGTGTGCTCAGACCCATAGCCCTCACCAGCAGCCAGTGTGGAGATGTGGCAGAAGCCTCCACCTGCATATCAAGAGGGGACTGGCTCACAAAGGTTCAAAGGGGGCTCGGCCAGGTCAGGGGAAGCTGTCTAATTACAGGAACAGAGTAAGAGCATCTCGTTAAGCAAATAAGCACTAACTAACCATAGCGCCATGGGAGAGTTTGCCTTGCCTCTCCTCTGTCAAATGAAAGTTGTCTCTCTCCCCTTTTCCTCTCATCTCTCTTCGATGTTCAAACATTTAAACTGGCTAATGAGCCAATTTAACACAAACTTATAGTTGGTCAAAAAAAAGAACATTGCAATAACGTTGGGACCTCTACTCTCTCTCTACATTTCGGTTTCCTCTCTCTGTTCTATTTTGGTCCTATCATATTTCTCTTGCTCTTTTTTGCTTCCAGACTCTCTCAAGCCCCATCTTTCTTGCCCCACCTCTAATATAAATACGACTGGAAAAATGAGCTTCTTCCTGTAATTGGTAACCTAATACACTCTAGCAGCTATGGAGCCTAAACCCCTGCAAGTATCTTCCTTGAAAATGGAAGTTGTTTATAAAACAGAACCCTCTATTTGATTAGTTTTCACTGGATTGATTGTACACCTCATATACGGCTTTTCATCAAAGCATACTGTATAACAGTATTAGCATGGTTGTGATTTACAATAGATTTAGGAGTAGTTTATTTCTCCCAAAAGCAAGCAGTTAAACTCCCTGTTCACAGAGTAAAGAATTTTGGACCACAAATGTATTTTAGTGTCTGAATAAGCCAACAGACCGTGATTACATTTTCAGTTAGTCAACACATCAGACTAGAGTGAAGCTATTTAGTAATTGCTGATTACACAAGTGACATGGACATGTGACAGATTGTGGATACCAATTAAAATGATGTATGAGCCTGGCACAATCTAATTGCTACCTGACCATGTATTCAGTAATATGCATGAAAATACAGAGGAATGCACTGTAACTGGCGCTTTCTACCAATTCAACTGATTAAAACAAGTAAATGATACAGTATGCACTGAAATTAAGTGTGTATTATAGAGTTGACATCTTTGGCAAGAGTATAGAATAATCCAGGCAGTACATCAACTGTTCCTATTTCTATTAATTTAAGAACAGTTTAGAAAGTAAATGGACTTCTCACATTATTTCATAGTTATCCTAAAATATTGTAAAGACTTACTTAATACTAGATAGATTTGTCAATGGACAGTAGGCTGTAGCATCCACATGGGGTTTAACGGTAATAACAATTGTTGCCTGCAAACCATTAACTGTGTACAGGATAAAAATACATTTTAGACAATTATATGATTCCAGATTTGTGGCAACAGTTTGGGGAAGGCCCTTTCCTGTTCCAGGATGACTGTGTCCCTGTGCACAAAGTGGGGTCCATAAAGACACGGTTTAATGAGATTGGAGAAGAGACAGGCGTGAAGGTTGATCGGTTCAAAATAAATATAGTTTATTTCCATGCGTAAAAGACTTCTGTAAAGTAATTAAGACACGAGGGGCAAAATGCTAATACAATATACTTCTTTCGATATACTTCTTCAACATACAAATAATTCACCAACAGGGATCCTACTCATAACATCCAACAATTAGCCATGAAGTTACCTGAACACAGAGTGGCTTTTAACACAAAGAAAGAAACCCAGGTTTAACAAACTAACAAATCAACTAATGAATGAAACAAAAACCGGTGCACATTAAGGTGGAGAACAGAAACCTAACTGATTATACAGTGTACACCTAACTAAACATGACACGGCCTCCTTAAAACCATGACAGGTGTGGGGGAATTCAAGTGCCCTGCACAAAGCCCTGACCTCAAACCCATTGAACACCTATGGGATGAATTGGAACGGCGATTGTAAACCAGGCCATCTCATCCAACATCAGTGCCTGACCTCACAAATTCTCTTTTGGCTGTATGGGCACTCCAACAGACACACTCTAAAATCTTGTGGAAGGCCTTCCCAGGAGAGTGACGGCTGTTATGGCCACAAATGCGAAGGCCAACTCCATATTACTGCCCCTGGATTTGTAATGGGATGTCCAAAAAGGTCATACGGGTGTGATGGTCAGTTGTCCACAACATTTTGGCTATATAGTGTATCTATGATATTGTGATTGACACTTATGTAAATTAAAACATGATGGATTATCTCTATTATGCCACCCTACAAAGTAATACATAGTAAAATTGATATGACTAATCCTTAGGTAATTAGGATTACTTTTATTTTTATTTATTTATGCAGGACAGCGCACATTAATGAACAATCTTACACTTCTGTACAGACTGTAAATGAGCCAGATTATAGCATAGATGCTAATTTCCATCTGTAGTCCCGAACCTAAGATGCATGATTTTGATGGTGCGGAAAACCAGAGCATCCGGAGAAAACCCACGCAGACACGGGGATAACATGCAAACTCCACACAGAAAGGCCTGGGACGACCGGGGTTGGAACCCAGAACCTTCTAAGGTCACAAGCAATGTTGCCACAGTTACTTTGAAAAAGTAATCTGATTAGTGATTACTGATTACTCCTTTAAAAATTAGTTACTTTACAGATTACTCGATTTTAAAAGTAACTAATTTAGATTTAAGTTACTTTATTAGTTACATTCAGCAGCTGCCGACAACACCCCCACCGCCTCAAAATAAAAATGACAACCGGTTTTGTCAACACTCACTTTATTGAAAGTGCATTTTTAACAGTAACATCAACAATGTATCTCCTGACATTTTAAGTTGAATACATGTTTTTTTATTTTCTTGACTTCACTTAACATAAATACTTGGTTTTCTAAAAATAAATAATGACAGTCTTTCTTGACTTGACATATTTAACTGTTAACACTGTAATGGAAACTTACTATTTATAATCTACATTGTGTATAAATGTAACTAATAAATTATTTTTAAAGTTTTTTGTTCAAAATAATAGCGCTAGTTTTAATTCACTGCAATAATCATTGTTAATTCATTATAAAGCAAGTGAATTGTAACCAAATGCAATTGTACCATGTGTAAAGAAATATTAAGAGTATATGATAGGAAAAAAATACTTTAACATGTCAACTTTTTATTAATAAGAGTAACAAATACTTTGGACAAACAATTTGTTTGAATATTGTCAGTGTCTCATGTGAATGAGACAAAAAAACATTCAGTAGAGTCTGTTTCATCCGACAGTTTAGCAACACATGAACATGGACACACTACCTATCATTGCAATGAATTAACAATTATTATATTGAATTATTAGCGCTATTATTTTGAAAAGGAAAATCCGAGTTCGTGTTGCTGGCATAAGTGTTGCTAGGCAGCTAGCACCGGCTCCGACTGTCCTCATGCTGAAAACGTGACTTGTCACATACGTGACTTCACTCCCGGAGACCCAAGAAGAAATCAAACATATATATTTTTTACTATTTTTTTTTACTGACTTGGAAAAGTTACTTTAATCTGATTACTGGTTTGGAAATAGTAACGCGTTAGATTACTTGTTAGTGAAAAAAGTGGTCTGATTAGAGTAGCGCGTTACTAAGTAACGCGTTACCGGCATCACTGGTCACAAGAGATCATATGATCTTAATTAAGTTTTAATTACCTTACTAAAGCTACTTGCATAAGCTCAAGGACAATACTTCACCTCTATTAAGTGTCTTCATCAATGGGTACTGTAGATTATTTGAACAAAGTATAATAACCTGTAGAAGGTATGTAGAGATGATCTATACTTTAACATAATTACATTTTTAGAAATAACAAAATTATTCAAACATTATTTTGTCAGTATGCTCTAATAAAAGCACTATTTAGCATATCTGCGTTCTTTCCGACAGACTTCAAAAGACAGTAATAGCAATATGGAATTATTGAGAAAAAATATCGATGTTGTAAGAGAACAATGGTGTCAACAAATGTTTCATGCTCTCAATACTGTATAGGATTTTATTATAGAATTTCAACTAAACAAAATGTGCCTCAATTACTGTAGGTACTCTCTCTTATTAATAATGAAGTACTTGAGTGGGGCAGGTGGGGGAGGTTGAGCAGTGTTATGTTTGGTGGGAGGGAATGTCTGTTCAGCGGGGGGAGTATTGGGGGTGGATAGATATAAATATAATATTAATTTTTTTGTGACCTATGTGCGCATTATTGTCTATCTTATTCAAAAATATTCAACTTATTTTTTATACAAATAATAATAATTATGAAGTACTTGCTTTGCTGGACACCTTGCGTGCTGAGTTTATCCTCTCAGATTTGCCTTTTGCACACAGCTTTATTGCTGAAAACCATATGTAATTTCATTGGGGGAATGCAAAACAATAATGGAAGGTACATTAAAATGGCTCTGAGAAGTCTTAACTTGTCATTACGTTCAAAGAGATGCAGTTTTGTATGGTGCAGTAGCCGACCATTTCTGTTGTGCATCTTCTGACTGAGACAGAAAAAAGATCAACTTGCTGTCCACCACAAATAATGCAGGAGCCATCTTGAGCTAACAGAAACATTCTATAACTAAGCAAATACAGTTGATAAGTACAGTGTAGCAGCTTTCTTGGGCCAGTCAGTGCTATTTTGTTGATGCCAGTTCTCCACAGCAAGATGAATCATTTACTCCAGTCTGGTCAAAGTTGAGCCAGTGGTGTGACAACCAAATGTCAGTGGATTATTATACTTCCCCCTCGGGCCAGTAATTTGTAAATAACACACACATTATTTACACAAGTTTAATCAAAATCAATATTTTTTTCGGAGATACTACGTCTGGATCTGAGGTACAGATGGAAAGCAATCCAGTCACCCCTCAATTTGAATGTGGGAGCCAAATAAGCAGCAGTTCTCTGAGGAAAAGTCCCTGATGACTCTGCTCCTCTGTGTCACACAGTTGCCCTGGACCAAGGCCAGCGTTCTCCAATCAATCTCGTTAGCGGAGCAATAGCGCAGCAAAACCTTTCCGCTCCACAGAAAATACCTTCCATCAACACTAATTGGAGTTCTAGTGAGAGGCATAACCAATTGAAGGGCGAGAGTTGGTATGCTTTTCCTCTGACAAAGATGTAAATCCGTTAATATAGCTTCATTTGACAGCCGGGCGATTGAAGAGTCCTTCATTAGTGAGGAAAATGTGTTTTCACAACGAAAAGGACATAATTTGATGCTGTGGAAAGACCAGATCACACAGGCTCACCATTAATAACATAATACTGACATTCTGAGCAATAAATTCTACTGTCTACAGTAAAAACACAACACAGTGGCCCTCATTTATGAAACGTGCGTACGACCTAAAACAGGCGTACGACGGGCGTACGGCGATTCTTACGCAAAGCAAGGGATTTATCAATTTGAACGTGATCGTAGGCTGCGATGAAATCTCACGTCTGGTCTGACTTCGTGTACGCAAATTCTATAGTGTGACTAGCCGTGGTATAACCACCCGGTTCAGTG
>JACXGM010040692.1:0-10252 GCA_016801145.1 Umbra pygmaea
GGAGTGCACTAAGTAGTATGGACACTCAAGGTTAGGAGCAGTGGCCTTTACATTAAGAGATAGTAACCTACGTAGATAAGAGGTTGAGGTGACCTGCACGTGTTCTCTCATGAGACAAGTCATGAGTTGAGTAGAACCTTCTAGAAGGTATGTGAACAACAATGCAAAGGCTATATAAGTCAGTTCCATATGATCACTCGGGGCATTTTTTCAGAACCCGTCTTGATTTCCTTGTTATGAGATGACCCTGTTTCCGTAACGAGAAGTACTTAATTAAACATTCTATTTTCAACCACAACCTGACTCCTGAAACCATCATTTCAACAAAGATCTTACCAGCCTGAATTTTTAACACTTAACAACATCATGAGTTATTTTAAATTATTACAAATTGTCTGTCTTCCCAACGGTATCATAGGGAAGTAAAGAAGTTTAACAAATGGAATTCTCTACACTTGTTGATTCAAGGGAAAGACAGCTTGAGGGAGCCTGGGCAAAGGAAGGTGAGAGAGCGAGGGAAATATGAGATGGCATACGAAAGTAGAACACAACTGCCTCTCTTCACTGTGGCGTAAAAGTCAAGGACGTTATTGATTAGAGCTGGTTTTCAAAGAGAAATTAGTTCATTGAAATGCACATAATCCATGGTGTTGATCTTTCTGTGAAAATTGCATTTACCCCCTATGGTAACCAGCTTTTTTACTCAACAGAAACGTACCTCACATAGACAGCAATACCATACTTGTTTACATAGTTGAGAAATAGAGAGGGATTCATTTTATTTATCTTTATGTAGCTACTATTTGGCACACTATAGTCATAGTACATTAGCATTGTACAGTAGCAGAATATACCAACTGCTTGGCTTATGATGTAGGAATGCCCTTCACATTCAGATTTTCCCTTTCCATCACTTCAAAGGGAGGACAAAAGTAAAAGAAGATTCAGAGGCTGTGTGTTAAGCAAATGCATTTGCGTAGTTACATAGCTTGTTGCTTAACCTAACAATATTGAGGAACGAGATTCTATTAGGGATGTCACCAATGGTCTTCTAACTAAGGTCCATTTACGTTCCAATATATTTCACCCACAGTTTTGCATCCTCTGGAGCTTAGCTTAAGACGAGACACCTCCCCCAGAGGTAACTCACAAGAAGATTTTGAAAGATTCCACCTGGGGCTTTGGAAACAGCCCAGGAAAAATGTGTATTGCGTGGAAATTGGTCAATGGGCTGGGCTGTTGTGTTCGGTGCAAGATGTCTTTAATGACACCCATAAACGCCTGATTGCAGTCTCAAGACATGACAATGTAAATTCAAACAGTATGGAAATTATCTTGAGAGGACTCGAAAATGTGGGTGAAATCTATCACAATATACAGTAAACAGAACCTAAGGGATTGAATAGCTGCATTTTAAGAATGGCTGGTTTTGGAGAAGGTCCCTAATGAGAGTGGCAAACACAGTGTAAAACATGACTCATGGTGGCTTGTGTACATTCATGTGCAGAAATGTACAGACGGATTAACACTTCCTGGTATATAACTGGCCTACTTAAATCCCATACATCATGCATGATTTATCATTTTCTACAGAATTTGGTGGAGTTCTAACATGGCAAGGCAGACCTGGAGGTGCATGACATGGGGGAAAAATAGCTAGAAACTTCATTTTCATTAGAGGTATAAACGCTTTGTTGCTCAGGCTAATCAAATCTGTGCAGGAAGGGATTTTCTTCACAGAATGCTGCCAATGGGAACATGAAAACAGTGAGTATGGCATCATTTGTCTCCATGAACAGCCACATTGGGGATGTGTCACATTAACATATTCACATATTCAGACTGGCCATTACACTGCGAGAACATCATTTGTGTCCTAAAATATAATGCAGTTCACTTAGAAGTGAGGCTTTTATCTGAAACCTCACAGTGTTTTTCTGGGGGTGTTTTACTGGATGTGGGTATACTATGGACATGCAAATATAGTAAGGTGGTTTAACCCTTCAAAAACCGTCAGTGGAGACTAATCAATTACAACTCTTCATTCCCATCATAGCACAAAAAAAAAGACAAGAATGTATTGGTCGTCATTGCCATGAGAGTAAAAACCACTGTTGGGGAGCTTTATTTGATCATAATGCTGATTTCTGACATCAATATAAAAATATGTATTATCAACACCTTACAGTCGTATGCAAAGGTTTAGGCACCCCTGACAATTTCCATGGTTCATATTTCAGTTGTGAAAGGAGGTTTATTGGATGAACAGAAAATGTGCAATATGCATCAAAACAAAATATTACATCAATATTTAGTTGAGCCTCCTTTAGCAGAAATAACAGCCTTTAGACATTCCCTATAGCCTGTAAATGAGTGTCTGGATTCTGGATGAAGGTATTTTGGACCGTTCCTCCTCGCAAAACATATCCAGTTCAGTTAGGTTTGATGGTTGCCGAGCATGGATAGCCTGCTTCAAATCACCCCACAAATTTTCAATGATATTTAGGTCGGGGTACTGGGATGGCCATTCCAGATCATTGCACTTGTTCCTCTGTATAAATGCCAGAGTAGATTTTGAGTAGTGTTTTGGGTTGTTGTCTTGTTGAAATATCCAGCCCTGTCATAACTTCAACTTTGTGACTGATTCCTCTACATTATTCACAAGTACAGTATCTGCTGATATGGAATGCTGAGTGGAATCCATGCGACCCACAACTTTAACAAGATTCCCAGTACCGGCACAGGCATGGAACCCAAAAGTTTACTGTGGGTAGCAAGTGTTTGTCTTGGAACGCTGTGTTCTTTTGCTGCTATGCATAAAAATAATTTTGCATGCCCAATTTTTTAGTTTATTATTTGTTAAAAAAGTTTGAAATATCCAATAAATTTCGTTCCATTTCATGATTGTGTCCCATTTGTTGTTGCTTCTTCACAAAAAATTACAGTTTTATATCTTTATGTTTTAAGCCTGAAATGTGGCAAAAGTTTGAAATGTTCAAGGGGCTCGAATACTTTCGCAAGGCACTCTAATACTGTGTCCTTCATTTATTTGATAGATCAAAATGAAATTGCTGATCCAAACACCCTATTATTTAAAAATGCAAATCATGGAATTTGTCAGGGGTGCCTAAACCTTTACATATGACTGTATATGTACAGTATAGTATATGAAACTCGTGGAAACACATTCAGTTAACGACAAATGCTATCATCAACATGTGAAGGGTGTCATTGACACTGAAGAAATATTCTGCACTGCTGCATTATTGCATGTGATGAAAAACAACCTAAAAAGTGCTCAAAGTGAAGGATTTCAACAGAGGAAAACACATGTTGAAGCAAAACGATGCCATTAGTTTCTGACAAAGGAATGCAGCATACAGTTTTAACTTAGTGACTTCCAACTTCTCTTTACCAGATCTTCTCCCTGTCTATTCTCTGTTGGTCTACTCCAGCCTTTCACCCTTCCTTAGATTTACACCTGCCTCTTTCCACCAATCTGTCAGTCTTGTGATGGAGTAACGGATGGTACAGATGGCTGATGAATGCAAAGTGTGTGCTGGGTCAGTCTGCAGCCTTCACCTCTTACTCTCTGCAGCCTTACTCAGAGCCCCATGGGCAGGCCACTGTCAAACCCTTATCAAATCAGAACTGACTGAAGACAGGTGCCCACAATGCACGCCACCTGTTCATTAAGCCTCCCTGACTCCCCGGTCTCTTCTTACTGCTGCTGACCCACTTTTCAAAGTGTGATGCATCAAATTGTAATATGAGTACTGTAGGTGAATGTTGGCTTTCATTCGAGACATAATTGTCTGTTTAGCCTTCAAAACTAATTTTTCAACAAGAGTTCCATTTTTAGTTCTACACTTTAAGTTATTTGCCCACAGTAACACCAGTTTGGCAATTCCCTTGACCACATCCCAGTACATTCCAAAAGTTGTTCACCAAGTGTGAAATACTATGTACTCTACCGTATGTATCTATGCATTTACACACAAAAGAATCCAAATAGAATTGTATGCCAATGGATTAGGTTCCATTAAGAACTGTTCTCATCTGAAGAACCCTGTTTAGAAGACAAGGGTTCTTTGCTAAGTATATATAAATATATAACCTTTTGTATTCAAAGAACCATTTATGAATGAAAGGGTTCTTAGATCATGGCTTGGAAGCCATGAAGTATTCTTTGAAAGACCAGAACGATTCTAAATAGAACCCATTTAAATCGGAGTACTCCCTCTTTCACATAAGACATACATTGATGTGAGTTACGTGTACCAATATGTTAATAACCTTATTCAAATGTAGGGGCATAATTGTCTTTCAAATGAATCCCTATTATGTTTATAGAACAATACAATTTACAAGTCATTCAGACAGCTATGTAGAACTAGTTTGCTTTCAGCAGAATAGGTTTTGGAATGTAAAAAAAATATACAAATGATAACAAACATGCCTGTCCAATAACTACAATGAATACTCATGACAGCTCTGTAATGGAATTCCAGACGTTAAAGAACGTTTTGGAACTGAGAACAGATATATATTTTTGTAACTTAGAAATACTGTAAAATACTTTTACAGGGAGTATTGGTGCCTACTCAGTAATCTGCCCAGACTTGTTGAGATCAGAACAGAAAATGTATGATTAAAGTGTATGTGTCCTCTATAGCTACAGTTGTGCTCATAAGTTTGTATACCCTGGCAGAAATTGGGATATTTCTCCATTGATTTTGACAATATGACTGTTCATGCAAGAAATCTGACTGTAATGTAAGGATAGCGATCATTTGAAACCATTAATTATCACATAGTTGTTTGGCTCCTTTGTAAACCATACTGCTAACAGAAATCACCCAAATGGCCCAGATGAAAAGTTTACATACCCTTGAATTTTTGGCCTTGTTACAGACAAACAAGGTGACACACAGAGATTAAAATGGCAATTAAAGTTTAATTTCCAACATTAGCTGCATTGTTAGCTTCTTTCAAGTTACCAGAAAGAAGCCTTTACTGCGCCAGTCCCACAAAAAAGCCTAATTACAATAAGCCAGACAACATCTTGACACACTTCACAACTTCTGGTACACTGTAATTTGGAGTAAGAAGAACAATAAGCGCTGTGTTTGGAGAGGGGTCAACAACACCTATAGTGAAAGGAAAACCATCCCCACTGTGAAGCATTTTGGTGTCTCACTGATGTTTTGAGGGTGTGTGAGCTCTAAAGGCACGTGGAACCTTGTAAAAAATGTATGGCAAGATGAATGCAGCATGTTATTGGAAAATGCTAGCAGACAATTTGCATTCTTCTGCATGAAAGCTGCGCATGGGGCGCTCTTGGACTTTCCAGCATGATAATATGAGCACAAGGCCAAGTTGACACTCCAGTGGTTACAGTAAAAAAAAAGGTGAATGTTCTGGAGGTTCTCTTGACCTTAATATCATCTCAAACGTGCGGTTCATGCAAAACGACCAAAGACTTTGCATGACCTAAAGGCATTTTGCCAAGAGGAATGGGCGGCTATACCACCTGCAAGATTTCGGGGCCTCAGGGACAACTATCACAAATGACAGCACACTGTCATTGATGCTAAAGGGGCAAAACACCATATTGAGAATTGAGGATATGCAGACTTTGGAACAAGGGTGATTTCATTTTGTATTTTTTTTAATATGTTTTCTATTATGATTGTGCCATTCTATTATGAACTACAGTTGCATATGAATCCCCTAAGTAATGAAAACATTTATTTTGCCTGCTCACAGTTTTCTTTGAAAATGATACATCTATTACCAATTCTCCAGGGGTATGCAAATGTTTGTACACATCTGTATATTCTGAGGCATTCAATAGATTCAGTGGTTGGAATTGGTTTAAGACTTCCTTGACAAGTTCCATTGCTACTTTCTGATTATGTTTCTGGCTACATTTAAAATAAAAAATATTGATTATTTAATAATTGTTCACAAAGTGCTACATTTTTTGTTTTCAACTTCCAAATAGGTTTTAAATTATTGATGAATAAATAATTGATTGCTAAATTATTGTAACCTAATTGAAGTAACTGTTTAACAGGGATGTTGATTTTGCATACATATGAATGACTTCCTGACACAATTTATTATTATATTTATGATTAACCATCAAATTATTAATTACTTAGAAACTAGTTGCTATGAATAAAGTTGCCATCAGTTGTCTCCTTACTTGTTTGTCAATGAGTCAGTGTTGCTGATGTAAAGTAGGCCCTTCATTACCAAACAACAAGTAACATAATTAGGATACAATTACGAGTCATTAGCGAACTGTTATTTAAACATTATACTGTTGGTTACTATAAAACTAGCCTTAGTCTAGGTGATCACATAGATATGTGAATATGTGATTTGTTCACTGGTTGCATATGTATGATTACAGTTTTTCCTGATTGGTAAAACACTAAAAGTGAATGCCCAGACAAAAGCGTAGAAACTGTACCGTTTGCATGCATTTGGTACATACAGGCACCAAACGAATAAACACATTGTCGGCATGACACCATACACAATTCTGCAACACATGTTGCAAAACACTACACACAGTGTTGCATGTTATACATATTGGCCAATTATGAAACACTCTGCAGTAAGCATGTCCATTCAATAATCAAAACACACACGACATTAGCAACACCCCCGTACACAGTAAAACACTTAAACAGTAATTGAACACCAATCGGTCACAAATGTAGCACTATACATAGAATTCAGGTATGAGCACCTGTCGTGAGACAATCGCGAATATGGAGGCTGAAGGACGACGGGGAAGGAAAAGACGAGGACGAAACGGGAAGGAGAGGAGAACGAGGAAGTGACGGGATAGAGGTAGAAGAGAATGAGGAAGAGATGGGGGAAGAAGGAGAGGAGAATGAGGAAAAGACGGGGAAGAAGGAGAGGAGAACGCGGAAGAGACGGGGTTAGAGGGAGAGGAGAAAGAGGATGAGACTGGCAGAAACCAGACTTCGGGGCCGAAACATCATCGGCCAAAGGGCCATCGAGAACGTCCCCGGGCAGTGTGGCGGCAACATCACCATGTGTTCCGCCATTAGTGGTCAGGGAGTCCTGCTTCACCATGCCACCCTGGCTCCCTAAAACACTGCACACATACTGACATTTCTGCATGCACTACTAGGACCGACCTGGGCAGCCCATGTTCGTTGTCATCTGAGATAATGTCAGTTTCCAGCGGGCTGCTCTGGTCCGGGACTGGTTCGCCAACCATGACCATTTCATGGTGCTGTACCTGCCCCCTTATTTCCTGTTCCTCGACCTGATAGAGGAATTATTATTCGGCATAGCGGTGGAAGTTCTATGACCACCTACCACATGCAAGCGTGCTGCTCCTGCGAGCTATGGAGCAGGCATGCGGAGACATCAAGGTGGGGTTGATCCACGGGTGGAAACGCCACACCCGGCGATTTTTTCCCCATTGCCTAGCGAAGGAGAACATCGCCTGTGATGTGGATGAGGTGACGTGGCCCGACCCTAATTGACAGAGTGATCCGTGACTTGGGAGTAATGGGAGTAATGAAAGTTGTTGTGCTACCTGTACAATGTATCACTGAGGCTTGGTTGCGAGAATAAAAACGGTTTAAAAACTACAAATGACAGAAGTGTCTTGAGTAAAGTTGACCAGTGTGTTGTGTCTGCTTAGACTGTTTATTGTTCATGTGCATGTGTGTTTCCTATCAATCTGAAGAGGGACTTTTGAAGTCAGAGTGTTAAGTTGTGATTGCAGAATGTCTTTTTGACATGGCAGTTAGATGTTAATCTCCAAGTGTTGTGTCAAGAATTCTTGTGTGTTGAGTTTTGACATAATTTAGCATTTTGTGTGTCAACAATTGGGAAAAACTGTAAGCAGGCCAGAGGTTTCAAGCAATATGGGAAAGATAAAGGATCTCTTTGCTGTGGAAAAGCATAAAATATTGCAATGCTTTGGACAAGGTATGAAAACATTAGATATTTCACGAAAATATCACTTAAGCGTGATCATCCTACTTTGAAGAGATTTGTGGACGATTCAGAGCACAGATGGGTTTGTGCAGATAAAGGCATAATGAGGAAGATTACTGCCAGACAAATTCATCGGATTAAGAGAGCAGCTGCTAAAATGACATTACAAAGCAGAAAAAAGTTATTTGAAGCTGCTGGTGCATAAACCTACTCTTCGGCAACATCTCTAACCAATGCTCACAAGCAGAAATGTTTTGCAGTGGGCCCAGAAATACATGAAGACTAATTTTCAAATAGTCTTGTTTACCGATAAGTAGGGATGGGCCGATTCCACTTTTTATGGAACGAGTACAAGTACTGAGTATTTCATTTTTGGTACTTGCCGATACGAGTACCGATACGAGTACTTTTAATAAATGTCACATTTATCAAGCTTCAATGTGCTATTAGATGTTGATCAGCAAATTCAAATATAGAAAAGTAAACGTTCCTACATATCCAGAAGAACATAATTTACATTGCAGGTCAAGAATGTGTAATATTTATTACAAATGTCAATAGTTTACGTCTCCCTCCCTAATTAGCTAAAATGAGAGAAACACGTTTCTGAAAGCGAATGCAATATCCAAATGTTTGTGTTCGCATTGGCACTACGCATTGCAGACCTTTTGTATAAAATGAGAATGACTGTTTTTAAGTGACTTTCTCCAAACAGGGATAATGACCTAATCATATAATATTCTGTTACGGTATTTATTATAAATCGGTACACAATTATACAGTAGCTGTACTATCACTGTAATCTATTGAAGAAAATATAATACACTAGCCTACATTGTATTTCCTTTATTTCTTAATGCTAGTGTGTCAGAATTTACACTATTTTGTTCACCCAGAAGTGTTGCAAACTGACATTTCTCGTTCCTTCCCGAAGGCTAATTATTCATTCATGCGACGTTACATTATGCAGTGACTAGCCTAACAACTTGCAGCCTTCGTTCGGTCCTGTACTTAAATGTGCCTGTTAACTTGAGGATTCTAATATACGCACCTATAATTTTGCAAATATTAGGCTATATGAAATTAGCAATGAGAAAAGCGAGTTCGTATTTCGCCATTTGAACTCTCCTAAAGAATTGCTATGAGGAAAATAGAGTTGTGATTCAGTGTTTTTCAATAGGCACGCCACGCGTGGCTCTGTCTTTGGAATGATTATGAATTTAATGCGGTGATTTTGTGAGCAACATTATACCATTAAAATCGCTTTACTTTCTTTTTTTAAATAGCAATAAATACAGTTGTACAGCTTTATAAGCTGGTCTCTGAAAGGAATTAGACTGTCGTTATCATCAATATATAATATGCATAGTGCTGGAATACTACATTTCCATTGAAACATTTACGTGAATCAGATTTACCAGTTTGTTGGTATGGTTGTCCCAATTGTTACATGGTTGAGCAATAAAACGGTTTAATATCTATATACTGCATTGTACAGTAGGCTACTATTCCCTGGCACTTTAAGAAAACACCTATGGCCATCTATGGCTAATCTAAAGCGTTGCGCAGCATAATGCTCTTAAATGTGGAGAAAGTATCGGCTTGGAGTATCGGCCCTTTTTCACAAGTACAAGTACGAGTATTTATGCCCAGTATCGGGCCCGATACCAAGTACTGGTATCGGTATCGGCCCATCCCTACCGATAAATACATATATAGTATATGTATGTACATAGTATATATATATACTATATATATATATATAGAATCAACATATTGAAAATGTTATTGCAACAATTCCTGACTTTGCTCTGCCCCCTAATGGCCAAATATTGTTTCCCATTGAATGTGTCACCATATTCACATTCTACAGCTCCTCACTTTTCCATTGATACCCCATATGTCCATATCTACTGTAGAACTATGGAGAAAATCCAGCTCAATAGCTGAAACAGGATTTTTTTAAGGTGGAATTGAAACTTGAGGAGAACCGGAGGCGAATGTGGAGCCAAGTTCAGCGTTGTCGGTTAGTGCACCATATGACCAATCGCAGACATGGACATGTCTATGAGAGACGCATATTTCGCTCAAGAGGAGTAAACGATTATTTAAGCGAAATACTAGGAGTATAAAAAATATAATGCAGACGTAAAGCAGGAAGGAAAGCTGGGAAAAGAAATTGCTACCTGCATGGTTATACGTAAATGTGTCAGTTAATGCTCATCGATATCACTGCCTCGTCATTAAGCAAAACTAG